>JBBJLR010120320.1:0-19448 GCA_037577145.1 Brachypetersius gabonensis | reverse complement strand
ACCACAAACCCACACAGAGCAAGAAATATGTGTGTGTGTGTGGGTGTGTGTGTGTGTGTGTGTGTGTGTGTGTGTGTGTGTGTGTGTGTGTATGAGAGAGAGGCCTACCACTCGAGCAATCTGAGTAAAATTGAAGCCGGAGAGCCTGATGATGTCGCCGATTCTGAAGATGGGACACAGTGGGTGCTCATCAGGGTCATACAGACAACTTGAGAGGTAATTTGGATCCACGCTTTCCACCAGATTGCTCCTGCAGATAGACACACACACACGTTTTTCCTGCCGGTTCTTGTCTGTTTCAGATTTGCCATTTTTTTCCTCCCTGTTCATCTGTTCAACTGTTCATCTGCATTCTGTGAGTGTTTATGGGAAACAGACTCAAAAAATCCAGAAGTTAAATCACAGACAAAGGACAACAACAGGTCTCAGGACCGAGTGAGCTCGGCTATTTACATAACCCTCGAGCAGATTGGCTTTTGCTCTGTTTCTGTATCCTCACAGTCAGAAACTGGCTCCTCCGTTTAGAGCTTTGAAGCGATGTAGTGAAGTGCTGGAGGTGCCAAGTGTTTACTTACTGGTGATTTCCGAGTGGATTTTGCATGACTCTGCTAACAAAAAGTCTGACAGACTTAAAGCAAAGGTTTGGCGAAAAATGTAATTTACACAGATGGAGTGTTCACTAGTAGAGATAAAACAGCAGTAAAGGCTCAAACACTAAATTTGTCTGTACTTTAAACACAAACACCGTACACATGCACACAAGTATATATTCCTGAAGAACACGTCTTACCTGACTACTTTAAACTCAGGGAAGGTGATGGAGTTTTTGATGAAGAGCGTGTAGTTCTCTGCTGCTAGGAGACGTGGAGGACTGAAAGATATAGAGACAAAACACGGAATAAATAAGTGCCTAAATAACCCTTGAAATCACAGTTATAGCTGATTATGTTGCAATTATTGAATTTGTTTATGTGCGTTATTCCATTCTATTTCTTGAACAAAATCTAAGGTGTCCAGGTGGGTGGGATTGCATACAACCTTTTGATCTGATCTAAGGCTTCTGTGCAAATTTGATTATTTTTTCACATAAGCATTGCAAAACATTTCAGAAACACAACGCTAAAAGTACATCAATTCTCTAACAACCACCTAGGACCCTCCAAAGCAGTAATCTAGCAACATGTTGGCAACTGCTTAGTAGCCCCTTAGAAGTCCCCCTAGATACTATAGAAACTACTAAACAATACCTAAGCTATATATATATAATTATTAATTTATTTCTGCATCATTTGTATAAAACTCTTTGTGGGGAAAGAAAGACCTACTCTGGTATCTGGCGGTCATCTTCGATGGGACACCAGGACAAGACCTCACAAGTGTGGGTTGTGTTTATACACTTCCCTGTCATGTGCCCTAGGAGGAGGACAGTGCGGGAACATTAAGCCAAGAAAAGGAGCAAGAAAAGTGCGGCCACACACAAACAAACACGTGCACTTGCAGGCAGTTTATATTGACGTCAGCACAACAATGAATGGTGTGAGTTTAGCTTCTCCATGGACAAAAGTACTGGGACATGCCTGTTTTCCAGGGTTTGGGCTAGGCCCCTTTCTTCCACTGGAGGGCAATCTTACTGCTTAAACATATTAAGAAATTTTGGACATCGCCATGTTTCCAACTTTGTGGACACAGTTTGGGGAAAAACCTTTTCTATTCCAGCATGACTGTGTCCCAGTGCACAAAGCAAGACAGGGCTGTATGAGCTCAGCGTGGAAGAGCTTGACTGTCCCACACAAAGTTTGGGGTTTGGGTTAGGATTAGATTTATGTTTTGGGTTAGGGTTAGATATAAGTTTTGGTTTAAGGTTAGGGTAAGATTTAATAGAATCTTTTTTTTTTTTTTAACTTTAAGCTCAAGTACATTTAATGAATATTAAGTTGAATGCTAGTTAAAGAAAAGCTGAGCATCTGGAAAGCATCTACAGAGGATGTCTACCCCCACTTTCTGCCATTTCCTTGAGCAAGACACTTAACCCTCAGTTGCTCCAAGGGGACTGTCCCTATAATGACTGTAAGTCGCTCTGGATAAGGGCGTCTGCCAAATGGCACTTTTAATTTCTTTCGAAAGAAGTGTTGCCAAAAACTTTGAATTACCTTTACTGGTCCCATGATGCTTTAACCATTAGAACTAAGAGTGTATTAGTAAAATCTGATTTCAACAAATAAAAACCGGTCTAAAACCGGTGTGCGCTCTCATACTCACTCCCAACTCAAGCTTCTCTCAGGCTGACCATGGCAAGCAAAAACGTCTACAATCATAATGCTCCTAAAGCCTCTGAAGAAGTGGAACGGCTTCATGCCGGAAAAAGCATTCTTAGCTCAGATAAGCTTAAAGACTGCCCTAAGGAAACTCACTCTTAAAAAAACAGTTTTGAGAATGCTCTGGCTATATCACCTAGCTTAGAAGTAGAAGCTTTGCATTATGAGAATAGACGCCTCAGCAAATAGGCATCTAAGCTCAGTTCTGAGGTCGAAAGCCTTTGCTACAACCTAAAACTGACCAATCATGCCTTAAATGATGTTCTCATGTCCGCTGAACGCCACAGAAACTCCAAAGGAAAGCGAATTTGCCTGGGTTGGAGAGGAAATGTTCTTGCTGCTGGGTTTTGTACCTCTTGTTTTAGGACTCTTCTAGACTCTTTCTAGGTTAGCAGCAGTGAAAGGGACTACACTGGCCCTGCAGTCCTCTAAAGACCAAGCTCCAGCCTCCATTCATAAAGTCAGGTCAGGTGTCCCTAAAGCCTCGTTTAGCATCCTTATGATTCCAGCAACAGTTCTGATGCTGAAGCTGAATTCTCTGCTGATAATTATTTTTAGGAGTAGATTATTTTCCTGGTTTGGTATGCTTTGTACCTCAGCAAGTAGGAAAAACAAACTCAACATAGGCCCTTTTGCCAGCATGGGCAAATAAAATTATGAATTTATTACGGTGCTGTACCATACTGCCTAGTGAAAAACACATTATGCTGAGTGCCAACTTGAAGAAATATGATATAGATTTTTAGTAGAACATTTACATGGCATTCTGGCATTTAGCAGACACTTTTATCCAAAGCGACTTCCATTCTCTAACTACAGGGGCCAGTCTCCCTGGAGCACCTTGGGGTTAAGTGTCTTGCTCAGGAACCTAGTGGTGGTCTGCTGAAGGTAGAATTCAAACCCATGACCTCTTGGTCCAGAGACAAGCATCCTACTTACTAAGCCACCATCACCCCCAGCAACTGAAAATCCTTACTTTATTTAGAATAAAAGCCTGACATGTATTTGAAAGTGCTCATCCAAGGTACAACTTATCTTGTTCAATGTGATTGTTGGACGTGAATGTGGTAATGTCAAACAGCTAGAAGTCTAATACAGGTGCATTGGTTGTGGTGTGTTGATGTAACTATGTGGTTACCATGCAATGATGTGCTGGACATGTTTGCTGTTGAGGTGCTTCTGTTAGCTTGTACTCTTATTTGAGGATAGCATTGAAAGATACGCCCAACAGGTCAGGTGTACAAAACAGTGAGGGTTCAGTCCTCAAAACTCAAAGATCTGTCCTGGAGCTTTCAAACCTTTAGTAGAATTTAGCCAGTAGTAATCTGGAATGACTAAATGAATGAATAAGAATATGAAATAGAGTATTGTAATAATACGTAAAAGAGGACTGTAGACTGGACAGTTTCTGTTTGCCATGCGCAAAGACAACAGTTGATTTTAGAGATGTATTTTTGTTACAGCTGAGACTCCCTAGGTCAATATTGTGTGTCGTGTCTTCTTATGTAAATATGGATATGAAGAATTTTCAATTGTTTGCATACGTGTGTGTGTGGGTACGCGCATGCGAGGATTCCTCTGAGTTAGAAAGCATCTTATTCTAAACGAGGGGTTCAGCAGCGCATCTGAAGGTGCAATTGAACTGCATTAACACATTCTAATACACTTATTGTTTTGGCATTTGAAGACAATAAGTGCATTAACTCTTCTTGATATAAAATCAAGAAGAGTTTATATTGTACTATAAACTCATCTTGATAAAGTGTTGAAAATAAAAGGCTACATGCTCTGCACATATTTAAAGATGTGAGGTCTATTTTTTTTAAAAGTACTCTGAATCAAACTCTGAATCAAAAGTTATGTTGTGGTGAAACTGGATCATTGTAAAAATTTTAAATCGCTTTCTAAAGAATCAAGGCAGATATTATGATTCAGTGCAATCAATTTTTAAAATAATCATAATCAGACTGTATCACGGAGAAATGAGAGACTTCATGATTACTTCCTGAAGTATTGCAATGGGATAGAACTGAAGATTTGCACCCCTGTTCTAAACAGATCACTACTGTCTAACATATGTTACATGGGCAATGACTTAAAAACAGCATGTACAAAACATATTCCAGTGTAAGAACATTGACTCAAAAGTCATATATGTACTCGGCAACAGCATTTATCAAGATGCTATGACTGTTACATATAGCTATGCAAAAAAAAAAGAAGAAAATAGAGAAAAATTAGAGACCACTGCAAAGACGTTCAGTTTCTCTGGTTTTATCTTTTATAGGTGCAAGTATTGAACTGAAGACCTTTGCCTTCATTTTTAAGAACTGCTGACAAGATTCCTCTTAATTTCCAATTAAAATATTGTTCTTTAAAGCATAATTTTAAAGGAAACGGCAACACATTGAAATAAGAGAAATGATGAAGTGTTTACAGAACTTGAATAATTCAAAGAAAACAAATCTCTCAATGGCAATAATTACCTCTGAAGTATTTTTAGTAGTGTTTTGCCATCCAACTGGTCTCATTGTGAGAGGAGAGTGTTGATTACAGCAGTGTTTTCATACTTTTTCTCATTAAATAAGATGTGATTCAGGTGATCACTAATCAGTACCTCATAAAGCAGAATGAGGTGTTTGTGTAGGAATTTAACAGAGACTGGTATGGAATGGTTGTCAAAATAAATTGTAGTGGTCTCTTTTTTTCTTTTTTTCTTTTTTTTTTTTAGCTGTAAAGCAAGGGGCATCAGTTTGGATCCAGGAGGGCTGGTGTTCAAAACAACCAATTTCCCTGCTCTAACACTCTTACCAAACATGGTATTTCACTGGTTAGTTGTATTAAATGTGCCTGAGCAGAAACAGAACACCACATTGTGCTGGAACAAAACTGATGACAACTGACAATGCAGTAACTGAAAAAAGCAAGACTGGTGCAAAAAATGCAGTGTTCAATCAGCCAGTGTCCTTGGATGCAGAGTAACCAAATTTCAACTTTAAGAATTTGACCTTGGTAATCATACCTGGGCCCATATATATCAAACATACTGCATTCTAAGGTCAGGTCTGTTAACTACATGTAATTCTAACTTAGTCAGTTCAGTTGCTTTTCGATGCTGGCATGTACTGAATGGACAAAGTTATTGGGACACACCGCTTTTTGGGCTAGATCCCTTTCTTCCAATGAAGTGCAATCTTAAGTTGGAAGCATAGCATTGTCTCATTTTGGACAACGCCATGCTTCCAACTTTGTGGACACAGTTTGGGGATTAACTTTTTCTATTCCGTAAAGACATGGCTGGATGACTTTGGTGCGGAGGAACATGACTGATCTCAACCCCATACAACACATTTGGGATGAACTGGAATGGAGGTTGCGAGCTAGGACTCATCCAACAGAGTCTGACCTCATAAATGCTCTACAGAATGAATGGGCACAAATTCCCACAGAAACTCCAAAATCTTGTGGAAAGTCTTCCAAGAAGAGTGGAAGCTGTTATTCCCTAAAAGGGGCACCAACTCCATATTAAAGTTTATGTATCTGAATGTCAGCTGTCCCAATACCTTTGTCCATATAGTGAATCTTCAAATGGTTGGATACATGTATATAAAATCTAAGCCTGAGTTGCTGTGTTCTAAGCCTGAGTTGAGTGTCCATCATAGTCTGGTAGTTCCTCTACTCAAAATAGATGTGTCTGAGAAGGAAAAGCATCAAACTGGACATTTGTATTTTAGTATACCACCCCAGATCAGCATTCATACTCTAAGAAAGTTGAAAAATATGGGCCCTGGGTACTCTCTTTGCATGTTATTTGTTTGAATCTAGTTTTTCTACAGTCACAATATTTTCAGTTGCTCTGCCTCCAGGTTTGAGCGTGTTAATGCGTTCAGTTCTGCAGTGGAAAAGCTGTTCAACACGTTTAAAGTCTTCAGTGCGCCAGTGAGACCTGCAAAGACATAGAAGTTAGGCTAGCACTTTACCATTTCCCGTACGTTTAAATTGGCCCCTCATGCAGTCTGCGTCCGAACTGCATTTGTTCTTACTGTCCGGCAACTGAAAAACAGACAAAACCTTATAATACACATTATTCAAGTCAAGTCAGGTGAAGTACAGGGGTTCCTCGAGTTACACAGATCCCTTCCTTCGACAGTGAATTTTGGTGTAAGTCACTTACTGATCCTAACAAAGTAATATCATAAAGAGACAACTAAGCCACAAAAAAAGGAAAAGGAAAACTCTTTCAATCATACGCCGCTTTACTGCATTATTTTCCAACCAAACTAGTTCACTCACGTAACAGTGGAAGCTGTATGGGAGTGGAAGTGAGCATCATAAACTCGAAACATCGTACGTCGTGTCTGTAACCCAAGGACCCCGTGTAGTGCCTTATTGTCATCCCAGCCATATTTATTAAGTACACAGTGAGATGTGAGAGAACACAGGTTAAAAGAAGGGGGGGATTTTAGTTGACCTTTACACACTTCGAAGGCAGAGGAGAATAGTGCTGTTTTAGCAGCTTTTTAAAGCTGGCTACAGTTGGTACAGATCTGATAGTAATGGGCAGCTTGTTCCAGCAGCGAGCTGCATACTGACTAAATGCCATTTCACCAGGTCTAGTTTCAGATCATCTCATCACTAGCTGTCCAGCTCCTGCAGATCTAGGAGACCTGCCAGGAATATATACTTCAGGCATACCTTTTTGTCAAAACCTTTTTGTGCTACCTTAAAAATTTAAAGAATAACTGGTAGTAAATAAAAGAAATGCAACAACTAGTTGCAGCAGTGCATCTGTTCTAATGTTCTTATGGGGCTCCTCATATGTTGTTATTCATGACGATGGCTCGTTTCTTCATAAGAACTCTTCCGCTGAACTATGTTATGCCTAACTTTATACCACAGCTAACATTGTGTACTGGCGCATGTATGACACAGAAAATTTGGTACCTTTTTGAAGATTATATTTTACATTAAGATTATACTTCACTTTGCAGCATGTTTGGTCACATTCTGAATAAAGAGTGTGAGCCTCGCATCAACATTCCAAGCTTTCATTGCTCCGAAGTGTCTTTTTCAGTCGAAAGGTGTGACATTTGAACAGCTAACTTTAAACTGGAGAAAGGAACAGAATACAAATCTACAAACTGGAAATGAGCTGGAACAAAGCCACATTCAAAATCTGGTAAAATCTCTGGTAAATCAGATTAAATAGCTGAGATGGTCTTGATTTTGCCAGTGAGCAGATATTGTTTGGATGGTGGTTCATTGTCAGCACAGCAGTGACGATGACATGGTAGTGGTGTGTCTATGTGTGTATGAGAAGCAGAAGGGTGTCACATCCCTTTACGTAAATATCTACATTTGATTATCAGGGCATTGAATTGGCTGGGATTTGCATATATGTTTGTGTATGTTTGAATACACAAAGCTACAGTACTAAAGAAAGACATAACATACCTGTCAGTGGAAAACACAACATATCAGAAGAAAACACTAACCCCTCAGTTCTATGCAGATTCAGTCACATGCAGATTTTTTATGAGAACCTAACTGATTGTTTTTAGAGAAACTGCAAATATTCTCTGCAATTTTGGTTTACAGCAATATTTTTTTTTTACTTATTTTAGTTTAGTATTTTGTTATCTAAAGTATTACAAATATATCATTTACTAATGACATAAACCAGTGTGATTCGTGTCATATAGTAAAATTATGAGTTTTGGATCATGATTGGCTGGTAGACTTTCCAATCTGAGCACAGAAGTTGCCAATCACAGCCAAAAGGGGCGGGATTTGTCAGAAAATGGGTAAGTTAAAAAAAAGCAGAGCAGAGCTGGCAGTAATGAAATAAAATCCGGTCACACACACACAGCGAGCAGAAAATCTCTGTAGTTTTAGCTCAGTGATGTATCTACTCTAACGACTTTAGCGGTCAGAGTTCTCGTTTAGAACCGGACAGTGTTAAAACAGGAACGACAGCCTCGACAGCACAAAATTCTGTGGCCCCCGAACCCCTAGTGACTTTCATATCTGGCTCACTTGCTATTGAAGTTGAATAGCCCTGGTATAGGAGATATCGGGTAAAATGGGGAGGGTGACATGGGCACATCTCCAGTTTCAGGGGTAAATCTAAAATGTTCACATCTACAGGTCGATTGGAATATACATAACATTATTTCATAAATATTACTCCGTGGGCATACGTACCCCAATTATTGAGACAAACCCCAACAGTAAGCATACGTACCTCTGGACATGTGCTTTGTGTCTGGCCAACAGTAATGATAAAATTCGTCATCACAACAAAAGAAGCGTCTCCCTGTAAAAGAGACACAGAAAAGGTTTTATGCTCCTCGAGTTTGTCTGTCTGCTAGCAGCTGTTATGTGTTACTTCATCACTTCAATCTTCCTCCCAGTAGAGATCACCATTTTTGGTGTAGAACCGCAGTCTGAAAAACTTGTCTTTGATCCAAGAGGTAATGGGTTTTATGTTGGATATAAATCTTGGATATTAATTTGTTTGCCGTGAACACTGCCCTTGAGCTGGAGACACTAATCTGCTCCGAGAGACACTGAAGTATTTCACAAAACAAAAACTAAAAGAAGCAACAGGAATTACTGTGAATGTTTGTAGTGGGAAAGGATGTTAGAACTAACCGATAGAACAAAAGGAGTCGTCGTTATCAGCAATAATATCATGGCTGTTGTCTTAGTTTTGTCTTGATTAAATCTTCCTTGTTCGTCAGTGCTGGGTCTACGTAATTTTACCCTCTAAGGAAATGAAGGGGAAGGCTGATTGAGGGGTAAAACTAATGAATTTCCCCTTACTTTTTCAAATTTGTCCCTTAAATAATAGAACCTCCTGAATTAATGCCTTACATTTAAGGGGGTTTCATACTCCTGCCTTAAATCTAATTTTAAGGTCAAATTAAGGGATTGGTTTCACAAATTAACAGCCACTTATTTCAAATGAAGAGGTTTGGTGTAGTTTCAGGGATAAATTAAGGTACGGTTAAGCACATTTCAAGTACATTATGTTTCATTGTCGTAAGAATATTATAATATTGTGACGAGCCGGCAGGCAAAACTGGCTCCCATGAGCCTTTGCGGGTGGAGTGAGTGGCCTTTTGGCCATTAAATTGTGTTTTGAGGATCAATTAAGGGGAGGAAGTAGATGTGTGTGACGTTTGATGTGTTTGTGTGTAAATCGTGTCATTCTGTAAGCTTGAGCCGTGTTTCGCCAGTCACCCTCCCCTGGAGTGCTAGTGGTGCGGGTGGGATAGCAGGCGAAACACGGACTCATGGTTGAAAGGTTTGGTGTGATACTGACCTTTGCCAGTTGGAGGAGCAGTTCACCCTGTATAATGTTATTGAAAGCTGTGAAGCTGACTATAAACAAGAAAGCTTATGAAGAGTGTCTCAGCTCTCTCTCACGCTCACCACATTGGTGTCAGAAGTGGGATGGAGACCCTTGAGAGGGAGATCTACGCATTGCTGGAGAAAGCACAACTGGTGATGGTCGAGGAACTGAGCGTGGTGCCTTCCTCGAATGACCAGATGGTGCCAGTGTCGTCCGGAGACCAGCAGGCTGTCACACGGAAGGATGAAGCATTCCTGTGGGGGGCGGGGTCAGGGATGACGGCAGAGAAGCGGCCCCAATGCCATCGGGCCACCGGGTGGCCGTCAAGCTGCCGCGCTTCGATGGGAAGGCGCCATTGGAACCATTCCTGGCGCAGATCGAGCTGGCGGCAGAGCACGACAGGTGGGACCCGAACGAGGAAGTGGTCCACCTTGCCATGGCTTTGGAAGAAGGCGAGGCGCTGAAGGTCCTGGTCGACCGGCCACTCAGCAAACGCCGGGACCTTGGACAGTAGGTGGCCAGCCGGAGAGGGAAGAGATGACAAGAGCCCAGCTCGCCGAGCGACAGCGAACGGCCGGCGAAACATGGAGTGCACTCGCAGGGTGCCTGCTGAACTGCACGCGCTGAGCTTACCCGCGATTCCCGCCGTCAGCACAAGATGAGCTGGCGCTACACGCCTTCCTATGTGCTCTTTCGCCAGAACGCCTGCAACAGCACGTGTGCCTAGCGGCCCCGTCGGCAGCGCTAACCGAGGCAGAGCGCGCAGAGGCCATACTGGGTGTCAAACCCAAGTTGCCCCCGCACTAGAGAGTGGCGGCTGGAGAAGCAGAGGGCAGGGAAGCTCCAGAATGGACTGTGGTAGCCAGTGCGGATGGCATCGCCCCTGAACCAACGCGCCCACATCGACCAAGGGCCAAACCACATAGCACGACACTGTCCAGAACCATCGTCAAGTGAGGACCAGCAGCAACTGGCGGGAAATGCTCAGCGGACGGTGTCGTGACGGCCGTGTCGTCCGCCCACTGCCAAGTCCCTCTACAACCATATAACCCACGAATGGGTCAGTTGGGAGACACAGAGTGTCTCCGTGTGGAGTGCACTATAGAAGAAGTCCACTGTCAAGCATTGGTTGACATAGGCTCCATCATCACGATTGTCAGGCCAGGTGTGTTGCCTCACACCCAGCAGCAGACTCCACCCGGCTGGGCGGAGACGAACATGCAGCTCTCTACGGTGACCGGTGCCCGAGCAAGGATGAAGGGAAAGAAACAGTGAACGGGGTGACAGTCAAGCATGAGGTGTGGCTTGCGGACATGTTGGAGTAGTGCATCTTGGGGCTGGACGCGCTAGAAAGACTGAAAGCAACTGTGGATGTCGCGGAGGGACACCTTCATGTTGCTGCGAGGAACCGCGTGTTCTGGCGGAGCGGCAGGGACACCGATGCTGCGGTGAATGGAACTCACCGGGTGGCAGAGCCGTCCCCTGAGACATGACAGGCGGTCCAAGAACTGTTGCGGAGGGACAGCGAGGGGCTCGTCGAGAGTCAGCGGGCCGAGTTGAAGCTGCTACTGACACAATACGTGGATCTGCTTGCAGTGAAGGACGAGGAGTGCACACGGATGGCCCTGGTTCAGCAACACATCGACATTGGAGACGCTGCCCCAGTCCGTTTGCGGCCATACTGGTTGTCGCTGGTCAAGCGACAGGCGGTTGAATGAAAAATTGAGGAGATGGCAGCAGCAGGGGTGATCGAGCTATCAGACAGTCCCTGGGCGGCCTCGGCGGTGCTGGTGAAAAAGAAAGACAACAGGTGGCGTTTCTGTATGGACTACCGGCACCTTAATGCAGTAACGAAAAAAGACTCCTATCCATTACCAGGAATAGATCACGCGCTAGATTACATTGCGGGCTTGTGGTGGTTTACCTCCTTAGACCTACGAAGCGGTTATTGGCAGGTAGAGTTGGCTAAGGACGATAAACCGAAAATGGCCTTCACGATTGGGCAGGAGTTATGGCACTTCCGGGTTATGCCGTTTGGCCTTTCTAATAGTCCGGCTACGTTAGAGCGGCTCATGAAACGCGTGATGAGCCAGAGTCCTCGGACGAAATGCGTTGTGTACCTTGATGATTTGCTAGTTCACCCTAAAACGTTTGAGGGGGCGGTACAAAATCTGAGAGAAGTGCTCAGGGCCATTAGAGCAGCCGGCTTGCGGCTAAACCCAAAGAGGTTGCATTTTTGGGGCATGTAGTCAGCGGAGAAAGGGTGGCACTGATCTGGCGAAGGTAGAGGCAGTGCGGGACTGGCCAACATAGCTTCATAGTGCATAGCTTCTTGGGGTTAACCTCGTACTATCGTCAGTTCGTAAGGGACTTTGCGACAGTTGCACTGCCGCTACATTGGCTAACAGAAAGGGGGCGGGGGGCTTTCTGGTGGTCCACTGAGTGCAAAACTGCGTTTGTACAGCTGCGGGAGGCTTTGGGGAAGGCTCCACTGCAAGCGCGCGGAGGAGAGAGAACAGGCGATGGAGATGAGTGCGGCTGTCACCACCCAGGCAGTGACCGGGTTGGACTCAGAGAGGCTGCAGCGCGAGCAAGTGAGCAATCCGACCTTACGCCAGGAATGGAGGTGGATTGAACAGTCGCGTCGCCCCAGGCGGTTCTTTAATTTTTTGGTTGCAATAATAGGAACATTAAGTAACCATTCAGCCTATAAAATGTTACTCTGCATGCTACACAAAAGTATTTGGATACACCTGTTTTTATGCTTTTGGTCTAGGTTGGATGAGTTTGGTGTGGAAGAACTTGATGGGCCTTACAGAGCCCTGACCGTAACCCCATCTTTGGGATAAAATGGTCCAACATCAGTGCCTGATCTAAATGCTCTATAGAATAAATGGGCACAAAATCCCACGGAAACTCCAAAATCTTGTGGAAAGCCTTCCAAGAAAAGTGGAAGCTGTTATAGCTGCAAAGGGGGACCAACTCCATATTAAAGTCTATGGATTTGAATGCAATATCATTAAAGTCCCTGTTGGTGTAATGGTCGCCCCAATACTTTTGTCCATATAGTGTACATTGTCCAGAAATGCTGGGAACATGATGGAAAATACCTCCTGCAGGGCATGATAAGACATGAATCCCATTCCACTTTCACTTTTCATTCCGCAGAAGACCAGACTGACATTTAGAAGAAGCCATTTAGCAACAAAAAAGATTGATACTAGATACAGTTCAGTGAGTCATTGCTGGGCAGCTTTGCACAATACTCAGCTTTAAGGGGACATTTAAATTAAATATGTCACAGACTGAACACTTAACAGCATTATTAGTTTTCATTGGAAAACTAATGTGTGTGTGTATTTATGGCGTTTATCAGACGCTTTTATCCAAAGCGACTTCCATTCCCTACCTACAGGGGACAGTCACCTGGGGTTAAGGGTCTTGCTCAGGGACCCAGTGGTGGTGCTGGATGTAGGATTCGAACCTGTGACCTTTTGGTTCGGAGGCAAGTATCCTACCACTAGGCCACCACCCCCCCCATAATATATACAGTTCAGGAAAAAAATAAAAGGCTACTGCAATTTATTTTTAAATCAGCATCTCTATAACAACCACTCCATGCCAGTGTGTGTTAAATTCCTGCACAAACACCTCATTCTGCTTTATGAGGTGCTGATTAGTGATCACCTGAATCACATCTTTAATGAGGAAAGTCTAAAAACACTGCTGTAATCAACACTCTACTCTCACAGTGAGATCAGTTGGATGGAAAAACAGTACTAGAAGTTCGTCAAAGGTAATTATTGCCATTTTGTTGTTTTCTTTGAATTATTCAAGTTCTGTAAACACTGCATTATTTCTCTTATTTTAATGTTTTGTCATTTCCTTTAAAATTCTGCTTTAAAGAACAAAGCAAATTAGTTTTTTGGTAATTAGGATAAATATTGTCAGCAGTTCTTAAAAACGAAGGCAAAGCCGTTTAGTTCAATACTTGCAACTATGAAAGATAAAACCTGAACATTTTTGCAGTGGTCTTTTTTTCCAGAGCGCTCTGTGTGTGTGTGTGTGTGTGTGTGTGTGTGTGTGTGGGTGTGGGTGTGGGTGTGGGTGTGGGTGTGGGTGTGTGTGTGTGTGTGGGTGTGGGTGTGGGTGGGTGTGTGTATGTATGTATGTATGTATGTATGTATGTATGTATGTGTGTGTATATATATATATATTCTACACTTCATGAGCAGTTGTGGTATATTATGATAGTTGTGGCCCACTGTTACACTGCATGCTTTTGTTCCTGTTCCCTTTTCATGCCATACAATTTTTTTCATGTTGCTATGACGCCATTACATAACCACAAACATCCTGTTTCGGCGGGTAGGTCTTTTAGAACAGGAGTGTCATTATCACTGGTGCTTTTCTCTCTCACAAGGTCAGTGTGCATCTGTGCTCCTGCATTACAAATCATACGACCGGTCTACAGTCTCTCCCACCACGCCTGATTTAACTGCAAAAGCCATAACAACAGCCGATAATATTGTATCTAAACTAGAATACATCTACACATATTTAATAAAGAATAATTCCACAGCAATATTTTTCTCAGCTTTTCCAGCCTTCTCAAAGATAGTTTGAATGAACGTAACAGTTGCAAACCTTTAACATACTCTACTGTAGCACTTGACTTTTCCTCATCTGGAAACTGGCATTTTAAGGAGCCATGGAAAACCAACTTTCCCTCACTTTTTTAAAAATAAGACTTTGTGTGTATCATTCTCTTCCAAAAAAATAAGATTATAGAAACTGGACTGCAGCATCAGCCCGTTTTCAAATTCATTATTTATGTGATGATGACACAAACAGTGCATTTACAGATTTACACCTTTTCAGCCTACATCAATTTAGCATGAAGTTGTATAGAGTGTTTCAGCCCAGACTGCTCGTTGAATGAGGACCAATACAAGACAGTCAGAAAAGATTGTTTACATATGTTTGTCTTTGAGGGCACTATGATCAAAACAGATCAACAGATTCTGGAGTGAGACAGAAAAATAATATATAAATTCCTTAAAATGTTTCAACCGTGTAGGAGTGTAGGAACTGTTTTGTTTTCAGGTTCTGATAGATCATAGTTTAACTGCCACTCCTTTGATTGCTTAGCAGAAGTATCCGTGATGCTTGTCTGTTATCTGTCTCTCTCTCTTTCTTTTTTTTCTTTTTTTTTTTACTGTACCACTCCACTCACGGCTCTTGATCCCCTTTGGCTCAGACATCAACTCTGCCTCTGTCATGTTTACTTTACACACACACACACACACACACCACTTTTTTGTGTGTTGTCTGATTTTTATCTGTCCACATAGTCTGCTGAGACCTGCATTCTTAATAACAAACATTTCTTAACAATTCTTTGCTAATAGGACATGGTCATTGGGGGCAGCGGTGTTATCCACTACACTACTCCACTACTGTTCTTACCAATGGAAAGATTTTCCCTCATTCAGCATGTTTATTTTTTTGTGCCAAATAACACACAGGGAGTTTTCAGAACCAAGTTCTATAAAAAACTGTTTCCTCTGACTATTGTGGGTGATGCTTTTTTGCTGGACAAACAAAAAGTAACTATTTCAAGCCATAGGTTTTACAGATTTCTGATTGCTTCCCTCATAGCTCGAATAATCCTATAATTTGTCATGAAAAGGAAACAGATTGGTTTTAAACACATGCATATTTAAGTAAATAACAGCCCATAAACATACCTATTTTCTTTTACAAAACCCCAAAAATATATCAGTTATTAACTGTTGATTATATAGATTTCTATTATTTTTTAAAAATGACCCTTTTACCTGCAGGGTCCAGCCTTAACCTATGTAGTGTTGAATGGAATCGGATATACATTTGAGTATGGAAGGGGGTTGTTTTTTCTTTTTATACATGGCACTGATTATTGTGGCCACTGGCACTACTTTCATGGAATTAATCCTTTCATGGTATGAATCCTATATAGTTCTTTGATCATTATCGATACTTTAAATTCCATAGAGGTTCTTTTAAAAGGGTAATCATTCACATCTCGTTTTTTATTAGACCTTTACATAAACCTTCATTGAAATGTTCTGGTGTACTAAGGCATAAACACAACAGTCGACTAGTCGACTTCAGAGGCACGAGTCAACGCCCTCTTAGAGAAAGTAAAAAAAAAAACACACGCCTAGTTAACTTCTCTGTGTGCTCGCTTGTGTACACAAAGCAATTTCTGCCTCTGATTGGCTGAGCTGACACGCGTTCCTTGGTTTAACTAATTATAATAGTCCCTTCATGAAAAGGCTGATAACATTGGCGCAAAGGGAAACTAAAAACAAGACCACAACAAGACGAGAGACATACAGCAGAGAAGACAGACACACATTACATGTGTGGAGATCCTTCACTCTAGACACATAAACAGCACAGATTTAAAAATCTGTAGTCATTAATGCCCTGTGATGGACTGACCTGATCAGGATATACATAATCAGACACATCCCAAACCCTCGTCACTCCATCAATTTCAGTGTAGGCCACTCCCTTCATCTTCGTGAAGACCGAGCCAATGGCTGTGTCCATAGTCTGGTAGCCCTTCTCATAGATGAACACCCACCTAGAAGAAAGAAGAACCCATTAAACATCACCTTTAAACAGCCGCTCACCATCGTGCTGCCCTGATGTAAGCGCTGTAAACCTGGTTTTGCTATACTTGTTTACAGTCTTTGCTAATTTTGATTTACCACTTGCACATTTAATAAGAATATGCAAGCATGCCCTTTTCCTGTTCTTCCTTTCATGTTAAGAGGACCAATAGAAAAATCTTGTGACAATATACTCATGTTTTTACATCACCATTTAATGTTGGTGGGTTTTTTTTAATCAGACCATATGCGGTTTTAGACAGAGGCCACCGTGGGCCAGGGTCCCTGTAGAATTGCCCCTGGTCCCTGTTAGGGCCCCTGCACTGATTAGCCAATGATTTAAATATTAATTTCTTATCGCGACATGCACTGGCTCCAAGAAGGGAACTAACGCTACGTGTGTTCTAGACGGACTGCTTAAAGCGCTACACACACAAGCTGCAACCTGAAGACCAGCAGCGCAAATTGTAAACTTTGGTTCTAAAAGCCAACAGCTGGAGCCCTAAATGGACTAACTGTCTATTTTTCCTCCTTACTACAGTGAGATGACTGTGTAATTTAAAACCGATAGTGTGGTTTCATGCTGGGAAAAAGAACTGTATATAAAATGAAGAAAAGCTAAATATAAAATAAAATATACAAAAAATAAAATATTGACCTGTTTTGCTGTTATATGTGCCCCACTAAAAACACACTGGCCCCACCTCGGCCCCCCTGGTCATTTTGGTCTAGAACCGCCACTTGATGCCATTCAGGTTTCTGTGTGTCAAAACATTGTTGCATTGCAGAGTCACAGTTCACGCAATCAAATGTCACATTTTCATGTGCTTTCAGAATAGTATCAACATTACTTAACATTACTTAACCCAGAGTTTGCAAACAAGATTGACGAGGAGCGGCCAATCAGCTTTCAAGTCAGGACCTTACTTCCCTTGGTTTTTTTTTTCCTTTATACTTTTTTCTTTCGTTCTTTCTTTCTTTTTCACTTTTTTCATTTCTTTCTTTTCCTTTTCACTTTTTCTTACCTTTCCTTTTTTCTTTCCTCATCTTCCTTCTTTCCAACATTTCTTTCCCTCCTTATTTCTAACACTGCATAAAACCTAATAAATTGATTAGTAGAAATGATTTATTATGACTAAAAAAAACATTACATTATGGCCTCATTTGAACGTACAGTGCACATTTGATCATGACAAACAACATGAACTGATCATCTTAAAGCTGAAGATAAAGTGTGCCTTCAGAAACACATCTTGGTCTATCTTGGTCATAACCGCGTCTTTCTCATTTGGACTAATCTAGTCCTGGACTTGTCAAACGCGCTCTTGACAACAGCTCTGCATGTGGTAACAAGGGGTTAAACTGGTTTTACTGGTTTTATTCAACTGTAAAAAGGAATGTAAGAATGCAAACTGAAAAGTCTAGTTTGGATAAAATCATATTTTCTATTCATTAGAACCTCAAAAACACTTGAAATTCCAGAATGGCACAACTGTTAAAACATTAGGCCTGTCATCAAGAGATCATGAGTTTGTTCACTCTGCTAGCAGCTAACGTGGGCATCTGTCAGCTGGTATAATAGAATTCGGAGTCAGTGTTCTCCTTCAAGCGTGTTGAGCTGTCCAGGATATTGCATAAGTGGCTGTTTGTGGCTTCTCATAACTCAGAGGAGGCACATGCTAGCCCTTACCCTCCCATCACTGATAGGGGAGTTCTGACTAGTGAATGGAAATGGACATGACTGAATTGCTCTATTCCTCTATTCCACATGTTACAGTTCATAAAATAACGGTCTGTGCTTTATCAACGAACCACCATTTGAAACGCTGCTATGGATGCCTCAGCCATGCAGCACTATAATTTCCTCTCAGCTGTTAATGCTGAATTGCCTTCACGGTCTGTAGATTTGAGCTGTACGTTGAAACGCTGTGTAGTGACTATTGCTTCCTTCATTCTCCGCCACTGTACATGTTGCACACGAAGGAGAACAGACTTGACACTCATAATTACAGGCCAAAGTTATAATCTCTCTTTACACAGACGTGCTGACATGTGAGTGTTATATTTGAATACTGTCTGGACCTAAAGCCAACCATATTTTCTTTCTGTAACGCACATATATACACTATATGGACAAAAGTATGGCTCAGCGTTTAAACTAGACTCCTTACATCCAGTGAAGGACAATCATACCAAAGCATACCAAGACATTTAGGACAACACCACTTTGTGGACACAGTTTTGGGAAGAACCTTTTCTATTCCAGCATGACTCCAGTGCACAAAGCGAGCTCCATGAAGACATTTAATGTTATTGCCTCGCCAAGCACTGTAAGCTCTACTACGGTACTATGACTGTTTTATTTGTGCACTGCACTTATGCTGTTCGTCATGTCAGAGATGTGAAACTTTGATTGATTGATTGAAAGATTTATTGTGTTTCTCAAATGTTAATAAATGGGATGCTTTGCGTTCCCAAATCGTCATCTCTGTCCCGACAATCTCCTCCGGGGTAGCAGGAACCCTTATATACGATGATTAAACATTAAAACACCTGCGGCTTATAGTAGGTGCGGCTTATATATGGAACAATCTGCATTCACCCCAAAATTTAGCTGGGCTACCCCCCAGTACCCTCTGTAATTCGAACCATGCCCCATCCAACTTCTTAGGGATGAACTGGAACGGAGATTGCGAGCCAGACCTTCTCGTCCAACATCAGTGCATGATCTCATATATCCTCTGCAGAATGAATGGGCACAAATTCCCACAGAAACTCCAAAATCTTGTGGAAAGCCTTCCAAGAAGAGTGTAGACTGTAATATAGAGTGTAGAGTGTAATATAGACTCCATATTAAAGTCTATAGATTTGAATGCAATGCTGTTAAAGTCCCTGTTCAAGTTCAAGTTCAACTTTATTTATATAGCCCATTATCATACACAGACGGTCATTCAATGTGCTTTACAGAATTGAAAATATAGTAAAAATAGATATAAATTAGAAAAATAGATATAAAAGAGTACATAAAAGAGCATTGAAAGTATATTTAAGAGAAGGCAGAGGAGAATAGTGCAGTTTTTAGCAGCTTTTTAAAGTTGGCTACAGTCGGTGCAG
>JBBJLR010120304.1:0-13779 GCA_037577145.1 Brachypetersius gabonensis | reverse complement strand
CCCCCCCCCCCCCCCCCCCCCCCCCCCCCCCCCCCCCCCCCCCCCCCCCCCCCCCCCCCCCCCCTCCTCCTACATATAGCACACATCTGTTGAAATGACACTGATTCCATATCAGACAAAGAGGATCTTCAGTGTTATTCCAGCATTTATTTTGCTTATTGAGAAGGCCATCTATTCACTGTTGACAAATCAACCATTTGTGGTTGGATTCAACAAGGATTCAGCATTGTTTCAACACTTTTTTGGCAAAGGTGCTTTCAGTGTTGGATATTTTCAGTAATATCAAGGTTGATTTGGCATCTTTTTTTCAATGTTTAACAAGTCAACTTATGTCAATGTTGAATTAAGGTTTTGTTACCATTGAGTGTTCAATATTGAAAATCTGACCATGTTAAAATTTTTTTAGTTTGAACGTTGGTAATTCAACACTGACCATAAATCAATGTATTTAATTCAGTGTTGAATCAATAACATAGTGTTATCTGGGTAGTTTAGTGAACAAAAGTCCTCCATCTTGGTTTTGTTGTCGTACATTTTCTCAAAGGACTAAAACGCTGCAGCTCCTGCAGTTCAGAAGATTTAGGTGTGACTTCATTCGAGTTTGCTAAAAGTGTTGAGGTCGTGTTTTTGCTGTGTTTTTGCCCTGTGATGATAAAATTGTTACTGAAAAGGTATAAAGTTGAAACTAAATCCTGGGGAGGATTTTTACTCTCAAGTCCTGCACAAATCTGCATCATGTAAACAACTTTATCGCTGTTTGGTTTTGTTCTGTTGTTTTAATTGAGATTTTTTTCTTCCTTTCAGCTTTCAGATGGTTGCTGGAAGGACCTTCTGTGTAAAGCCGGACTGGGACTGGGTCAAAGATCACCTGAGAAAACTGAACCAACAAAAGGCAAAATCCAGCAAATCCTCAAAACCTTGAAACTGACTTTGTGAGAGCACTGTAGTGCAACAGAACTGTTTACACATGAAACTAGTATTACAGTAGATTTTAAGCTGTTTGTACATACTGCTGTAAAATAAGGAATGTTTAATATATTTACCACATTGTATTATTTCTATTTAGAATTTCTTCAATAAAAGACATTTGTAAATCCTATTCGCTGTTATTGATGTATACATGCACACGCACACACACACACACACACAAACACATGCATATACACACACACACACACATATACATATACAGTATGTATGTGTGTGTGTGTGTAAAGAAAAGTCATTAAAATAGTTTAAATGAAATGTTATTCATCATAACAGGTGAAATAAAGATAAAGTCTCAGTAAGGAATCTAGTTTTTATGATCATGATCACAGTGATTTTTATATAGAAGGATACAGATTTGGTACAAATCCTTTTTCTTGATATTGTGAGGAATCCTTTTCTTTGGTGTGAATAAATGTGTGAAACAAAAAATAAATGTGACATAAAACATAATCTCTGCTAGTTTATCCTGTTTATTCATGTCATTCTGTAACTGTCTTATTCACCCCAGAGACTCGAACTCAGTCCTTCATCCCGGAGAGGCTTCTGAAGGAAATCACTAGACCTTGTAAGAAATTTGTAATGACACCAAATTAATGACAGAGAGGGGTAAACTGGAGAAGTTTGAGGTTGGTGTTGTAGCAAAGCTGTAGGCTGAGGGAGGACTGAAGGTGGACGGATGTGAGAGTGTGGATTTATTTGGAAACATAAACACTGAGTAGTATGAGGAACCCAGAAACCAATGCAGACCACAACATACAGGGGTTACGGATCAATTCTGGCTGCTTTTAGGGTCAACTGATAACTACAAAGACAGACGAGAATAAATACAGAACAGGGAAGTGAGAACACCTGGGAAAGGAGGGTATAAAAACAGGGCAAATGAAACGGGTTAATCAGGGGCAAAACAAGAGTGGAGCAAGAGACCAAGACCAAAGCATGTGTTTAATCATGGAAGCTGGCATGGATGATGGCAGCCAGCCCGGCTCCAGGCTGAGTCCTTACACTAATAAACGCTGACATCAGCACGTCTCTGTTCCTCTGCTTTCAGTGAATATAAATCTGCCTTCGAGGAGAGAAGGCTGCTGTCGCTCAGCAGAAGACTGAGGTAGTGAAAGCTGTGTGCATAATATTTCTTCATTCTGTTTCTTCTATATTTCTTCTGTTTTGTGATTCTGTGTATTCACAACCCCTCAACACATCAAGTTTTCTAGGAGCTTTTATCCACTTTTATCCAACATCCAATACAGGGGGTCCTCGAGTTACAAGTTTTGAGTTTACGGCGCTTACTCTCATTCCCACTCGGTTTACACCATTAGCCTTGTACTTACGGACTATGTGGCGAGTTTTCCTTTTCCTTCTTCTGTAGCTGAGTTGTGTTTTTATGACCGAGACTAGGCTGTGTTTTGGCTTACAACAAAGTTCGGGTTACATCACTGTTGAAGGAACGGACCTGTGGTGAAACTCGAGGACCCCCTGTACAGGGATACAGAGAAATAAACCACTCAAACCTGGATTATATTAGGATTAAGACTTGAAACTTGACTCACACCCACAGCCCTAACAAAACTCAGACTTGTACCCCAGAGATATGTGATCTGACTCAGACCTGCATCCCTGAAACACAAGACTTGAAGACTGGAGACTAAACTCTAGTGACACTCCAGTAGGAAATTTCGGAAGAGTGTAAGAAATAATAACTAATAAACACTGAGATCAGTGTGTCTTTAGTCCTCTGCTTTCTATGAATGAGACTGAGGTAGTGAAAGTTGCCTGTATTTCTTCATTCTAGACATTTTCAGTTTTGTGAATACGGAGAGATACAGAGAAACTAACCTCTCACCGTGGATTAAATTTGGATTAATACTTAAAACTTAATTCTCAAGACAGACTTCAGAGTCTCAGGATTTGACTTTGATTTACCTCACATTTACCTCAGTATAATGATATCATTATAGATCTTGGAATGCCTGACTTCAGTCAAATGTGTATGGCGCAGAATTTTACACCAGACCAAGCTAAGTTCAGCCCAGAAAGACGAGGAATGAACTCCCACATCTCCTCTGGAATGACCTCTCCCAAATCCTCCTCCCACCGAGCTTAAATATGATCTAAAAATGATGGACGCAACTGGTAAATAAGATGGTACAGATGTTATGGAGGAGAAAGGAGTCTATGGGAGAGTCCCCTGGGAGGCCTGGAACGCGGGGGCTCAAATTACGAATAAAGCTATAAAACCGCAGATACGTAAAAAAAAATGGCAACAAACAAAAACTTTTGGGAAAGCTTCAGAAATGATGCAATGATATATTATTTATATATAAGTCACTGAATGTCCTAACACCCAGATTATGAAGAGAATGCACCGTCAATCAGAGAAGGATGAAAAACAGAATTGGCTGATATTGGAGCTGGAAAAGGAAACGTCTGCAGGTCAAAGTGGTGTCAGAACTGATTCCAGTGCACTGCTGAGATTTAAAGCTTGACTCCGACTCTCACCCCTGTGATTCCAGACAAGACTCAGACTGCTACCCCTGATCTTACACCCCTCAGAGATTTGCAACCCAGAAATGCGAGACTTGACTCAGACTCACACCCCAGAGATTCCACACTTGACCCAATCGTGCACCACAGAAACTCGAGACTGGACACGACAGTGACGCTCCTAAAGGAAATCGTCCAAGCTTATAAGAAACAGAAACTAATACACGCTGAGATCAGCGCGTCTCTGTTCCTCAGCTTTCTTTGAATGAAATCTGACTTTGCAGAGAGACGCCTGCGGTCGCTACGCAGAACACTGAAGGAAGTGAAAGTGGACTGTTTCACAATCTATGAAGGAGACTCTTTCAGTTTTTTACCCACTTTAACACTGACTTCACAATTCCAATATGATTATTTTTGTCTGAAAATTTAGTGGCAGATTTCCAACATAGAAATTGCTAACATTGTTAATCTTATGGAGTACATGGGAAGTTCTGAGTGTAATTTTTTAAAAAGATACTTTTTAAAGTGGCCTCTTGCAGTCACGTGTGAACACACCACAGCACAGTATGATGAATGTGAAATTCTTTCTCTGTATTTAACCAATTCACCAACAGGGAGCACCTGGGGAGCAGTGTTTGGGGATGGAGGCTTACTCAGGGGTACCTCAGCAGTGCCATAAGCAGTCCTGGGATTCAAATCCACAACCTTCTCATCACAGGGGCAACACCCTAACCACTACGCCACCAGCTGCACAAAAAAATGTTTTTTTTTTAATTTGCACATGGTTTATATTCGGTCTCTTTCCTGCAGAGATATACACAGATGTGTGTGACTGAGGTTTAGAAGGTAAAAATCCTTTTAAAGATTTTATTACAACTATCTGGACGCCCTTTGCTGCCGGTTTGAGCTCATCAAAAAACTGGACGGTTAGAACAAAATCTCAGAGGGGATTTTTGACTTTCTGGACCTCAACTGATCACCTCTGGATGTGGGATGCTGGGTTTGCTGTCCACCTACTGCAAAACTATGTAGAATTTACGACTAGTAGTCAAATTGCTGAAGCATCATATTTATACTGGTTTACTCTATTTAAATGGTTTTATTAAGTAATTTTATTTTGGGGTGCCCATGGCAACCCTGGTCATATCTAAACTTTAAGTGGAGGAGCTACATGATCTAATCAATCAAGCAGAATATTAAAAGTCCATGTGATGTCCCTGTGTGAACAGAGCAGGCCATTGTCTCGAGAGTTCACAGCAGGTGAGAGGGCATGTTGTTAGTATGTTATGCTAGTATACTACCGAAGCAAAAACTGTAAGAAAATAAACAGAGTAGGGTCGATTACACAAAGAAACGTCTACCAGGAGAGATTCAGGACATTCTGACACCAAAATTGTCCTTGAATTGTAAAGAATGGCTAGACGTTGGGTTGTAGATGTCCAGATTATGAACCAGCTATGTGTCTATAGTCATTTTTTCATAGGTGTTCAGGAACCGTGCTGTCCCTAAACTGCACTGCGACAGCATGGATAATGTGCTTTGATTTTCCAGTGTTCTGACAGCGTTTCTGATGCGCAATCCTGTACCTACTGTATATGACGTCCCTCCATGGATTGGAGCCAGCAGAAAGTTTTTTTCTGTTAAAGCTGCTTCTGTTATTGTGGTCTTTTATTTTTTATAGTCTTGAGTTTTTACATGTTTTTCTGGCATAGTTTAGCCGTGCAGTGGAGATATAACCCAGAGAACCTGTTAAAGTGACGTCCTGGATCACTTTAACGTGTCTCACAGAGTTAAAGAAGAGTTGTAGAAACTCCCACTGAAATTTATCTTCAGCACAAATACAGAGTAGAGCTTATATTTGGTCGATTTCCCGTCATGTCCCAGCTCCTGCACTCTCTATCCACAGCACATCCCTGGGCCACACAGAGGATTCCCAACAGGAGAGAATACATCAGAAACAGAGGATGTCTTTGAGATAGTGGGGTGGATGTTGTTGCTGATTAAACTTTGAGAATTAAAAGCAAAAGTCTATTATTTTAACTGAAATATGTATTCAAAGTTGTTTATGATGTTTGTTTACTTTAATTCACAGAATAAATTGGGAATTGCACTTGAAATCCTTGCTGTCCACAAAAGCAACATTTGCATTCTCGCAAAACGTATTAACTTCCTTTATTCTGTTTTTTTTCCTTCCACTTTCCGTTGCTTCTGCTCATGTCCTCCTTCTCTGTGAGCTTTTGACCTCCAGGCTGATGTCACTGATAACTGCATTCCCTCTTACATGAACTCATTTATGCATATTTTACTTACATCTTATTAGTTCTGCTGGGGATCAATGACGTCATTTTTTTTTTTTTTCTGATCCAATACGAAGTAAAACCAAGGCTTGTATTCTGATATCAGTATGAAAACTGCTAAATCTATTTTTAAAACATTAGCTTCCAACTCTGTGGACTCAGTTTGGGGAAGAACCTTTTCTATTCCAGCAGGACTGTGTTCCAGTACACAAAGGGAGCACCATAAAGACCTGCTGGAGGAGATCAGTGTGGAAGAACTTGACTGACCTCAACCCCATCCAGCACCTTTGGGATGAACTGGAACGGAGACTGTGATCCAGACCTTCTCACCCAACATCAGTGTCTGACCTCATAAATGCTCTACAGGATGAATGGACACAAATTCCCACAGAAACTCCAGAGTCTTGTAGAAAGTCTTACAAGAAGAGTGGAAGCTGTTAGAGCTGCGAAGGGGGACCAACTCCATGGATTTGAATGGAATGTCATAAAGTCTCTGTTGGTGTGATGGTCCCTGTACTTTTGTTCATGTAGTGTTCATTCTTCACCTTTTCAGCATCCAAAGCATGTTTGGTTCGTTTTAAGGATCTATCGAATGTTAGAATGATGTTCAGCAAATGATTAGAGGCATGAAATATTTTAAATGCGATCTTTATTGCAAATAATAAGTTAAAGTACAGACATTGAGATCTAATCCCCCACTGGGGGTGCTTTAGCTCCTCCTGATAGTGTTGCAGCACCTGTGCATTTTTAATCCCAAAGATAAATAAAAAATAATTACAATGAATAAAAAATTCACTAAGATTTGTTCGAAACACTAATCGGTTAATTTTGCCCAGTTTTTTTTTAGCACCTCTTGTTCAGAATCTGTTCCTATAGAACATCACGCTCTTCGTTAATCATTTGTAATCAGTGTGTAATAATTTACAGACTAAAAATATAACGGAACTCCATCAGCAACAGCATTCTGGGAACAGCAGCTGAAGTCCATCATTGCTTCCGTTTGTCCACGCTGGCGAGGCGACTGCTGACCCACACAGCGGCCGGATCCACACAGAAACGTTTTCCTGCAACGGTGTTAATGCTGCAGATGACAAGAGGTAATTAAAAGAGTTTACTGATACACTCCTAAGGGGGTTAAACTGAATGGGAGTCAGTTCTACTCACACAACGGCTTTAAGGTGGCAGGCGCTGCTTGTCACTGTGTAAGACTTCACCTTCTTCAAGGGGATGTTCATGTCGATCAGCTTGTTGCAGCAGTCGGGGATGACCACAGCTGGAGCTGTAGGAATCATAAACAGATTTATAACCTCCCCACACACACACACACATAAGCTTGACTCTGTTTTTGGGGAGTAACCTGGTCCCTCTCTGTTACCCCGGTGTTCCTACTCTCTACCCAGAACAGTGTGTTTGGGTCACTCACCACTGGAGGCCAGATGAAGAGAGCAGAGCAGCAGAACCGTCAGAACAGCAGACAGGTTCCTCATCCTAGCAGAGCGGCTGAGAGACGGAGCTGGAGAGAGCGAGGGTGAGGACTCTTCTCCTGCGGAAGGGAGAGCAGTGTGCGAAGAATCAGTCTTCTGTCCCCCATTATATCAGTCCAGAGAGATGTTTCTCAACTCAAGATTCATCATAACTGAGCTTCTGTGTATCTTTTACGGTTCTGGCAGTTCCTTCCGTTTCACTATTTTCACATCCTGCTTCTTCTCTAAGAGCTCGTCTGACATCCCAGAACGAGGGCAAATTCTTGGATTCTAAATTTTCAAGTATTTCATTACTTTTCCCACTTTGTTCCGCCTCTCTGATGCTTCATTTCTGTGGGGATTAATGTCCCCTCACTGCACTGCATATTTTGGTCAGTGGAACACAGTTAGTCTCTCTGGCAGTAAGATAAGATAACGTTTATTGGTCTCTGGGGTGGGACGGATGTAACTTGTCACAGCAGCAAATATACACAAGACACAACGATTTAGACAAAACTAAGATCAGTAAGGTAGTAAAAAAAAACATAAATTACAAAAAGGACATATATACATACATATATACACAATATACAATAAAAGCAGAATACAGCAGAATACACAATACAAAAACTCAAATGGTGTGAAAAATACATAGATAGTAATATGCATTCGCAGATTAAATATAACACATTGTTCTGAGAACCCAACTGTTCTACCGCCACCAGCCCACATACTGCACTTGAGATTTATGTGGTGAAAGAGAATTTATATAAATGTGTGTTCATTGTACAGGGAAAATATGGCATGTGAAGCAGAAACATGACAAATGCTAATAATAAAGTACTGAAGGAGCTGTGCAGTGATCCCAGTCTCATGCAGAGGATGAGTGGAGTTGTCCAGGATGGATGATAACTTTGCTACAACTTTGCAGACAGCTGTGAGAACTGTTGGAGATGGGTTATATTTCAAGTCTGATGTGTATAGAGTAGAGGCACAGTGGTTGATTCCTGGTTTGGATGATCATGGTTCTATCTGTATTGAGTGTGTTGAGTGTGTGTGTGTGTGCGTGTGTGTGTGTGTGTGTGTGTGTGTGTGTGTGTGTGTGTGTGTGTGTGTCAGAATCAGAATCAGAATTGCGTTTATTGGCCAAGTATGTGAGTGAACACATACAAGGAATTTGATTCCGGTAGATGGTGTCTCTCAAGCACAACAGTGTAAAAACAACAACAATATTAAAAGATACAATGAACAATATACTGAGCAAATATAATATACAATAATGTACAATCTACAACATGAATACGTAATATGGATTTATATTTATAAATATAAGATAAATGTAACCGAGTGTATATAAGGACTTTCGTACATGTATGTTCATACTATTTATAAATATATGTATGAATATACATGTCTGTATATATACGTGTATAAATGAACAATACAATATAATAAACAATCTAAATCTTATATACAGAAAAAAATCTTATATACAGAAAATGCAATATTACAGAAATGTGTATCTGCTGTCAACCTGTTTAGGATGTTTCTCCGTCTTTCACCCTATGAGTGTTAAGACAGACCCCAGCTCACCTGTTTATCTACATAACAATCTTATATGATTATGCTCTTCAGATTTTATAGTTCAATCCTATGAGGCTTCAGTGACCCTGGTTAGGGTAAGCGACTCTGAAAATCGAATAAATAATTTAATACATAATAGAACACTTTCAGTATCAATTTTACTGAAAACGTCAGTTCTGAGAATATCAGTAGTGATAGCAGATCACAGGAAACATTTCCAGAGGATTTATTCTGGTTGGGAGATTTCCTTTTTTGTGTGAAACATTTTCGCATTCTCAAAAGACACGACTCTTTTCCTCTTTGATTATTTTAGTTTCGCTGATGTCGCCACAAAGTCACGTTCTCTGATTTCTGATCGGGGCTGTAGTACACGAATGCTTTTTCTTTTTACTTCTTTTATTTTATTCTATTTGTGTTGTGTTATTTTTTTTACTGTGTAAACTTAAGGGAGCTCTGAGTAATGATGTTCCATTTTTATCTAAAGCTCAGTACACTTCAAACTTCAAATCACCATTTTCTGTTGTGCCATATACATTACATTGGACCGAATGAACGAGTGAAATGGCTGCACTTAAAGTAAATTAGGCCCAGTTTGATCAGTGATGTTCCATTTATGCTGCCTTCTTACTGTCTCGCAACATCCTCATCTTACAGTAGGAGATATGCTGTATACACACCATAACACACACACTGTGGTCAGATCAGTGAATCTCAAAGAGAGAGTTTTTAGTCTATATTGGTCTTTCTTATTTGGACTGGTTTGTTTGTTCCGGGGCGTGGACTTATCTTGGACTTGACAAAGGTGGTCTTGACTGCTGGCCCTGATTTATAGTTTAAATGTAAGTACATTAAGAAACACTAAGATAAATCATTACAACTCTCACAACGGTTTTTAGGGGGACAGCTGTTTCTCATGCATTTGTAATACCCAGTGGTGTAAAGTATTTGAGTAAATGGACTTAAGTATTTTTTTTGGCTACTTTGTACTTGTCCTGAGTATCAAAAATATAAGCAACTTTTACACTCTACTCAACTAAATTTTTAAATGAAAATATGTACTCTTTACTCCGCTACATCTGAACGGACACTTACCGTTACTCATTACAAGTCAGCATCTTTACCTGCCATGGCTAATTTCTTGGGTGGAAAAGGCTATATCGCCATCTGCAGGGTGCTGAAGGTACTGGATGCTATTTACCTATGCGCTATTTTGAAATATTGAGGTATTCAGTTTCATTTCTATATAAGGAAATTAAACCTCATAAATAAACTGTTTGTTGTTTTTCACATTTCTTGGTGTTCTTTGACCCTTTTTTTACATTTAGCATGAGTAAAATGCTTACGTTCTTTTAAAATCGGATACTTTAAGACTTTGACTCAAGTCTTATTGGAATTGGTGACTTGTAACTTAATGGAGTCGTTTTTACAGTAAGGTATTTGTACTTTTACTCAAGCATGGTTTTCAGGTTCTCTTTACACCTCTGGTAATACCCCAAGGTGGACCCAACCCTGGCATCACAGAAGGAAATTAGTTATTATTCATTATTCATATGCATTCATTTCAACAACCTTCACTGACTTTTATCAAGAAAAAATATCATCCTCAGCATTACACCTGTGGAACACTTAGAGCCGGCTAGATATAGGTGACAGGAAAACAGCTTTCACTTCTGGTGTCTCTGAATAAACTGTAGTGCCAAGCGGACTCACCTCAAACATCTCTTAACAACATCCAAACCAGACTTTTCCTGTGCTTTTAACCACATGACTGTGGTTCCACTAAAAACCTTGTATTTGTGAGGTATTGCCAGTTACTAGATTGTCGTATTTCTCTGTAGTTTTGCCTGTTGGTCTGGACCATACTGCACTTTTTTGTTGATGATTTTTGTCTTATTGTACTTTGCATTTCTTTTCTCATCTTTGTCTTTCAGGGTTGTTGTCTCTATAAAACCCCCATAGCACATTGCAAACTCTGTGTGTTCATGTATAATGCCAAAAGGATTGGAAGGACTGGCTTGGGGGAAAACCATTCAACACATGACGTCACTCCATATTATTTATACTAACTCTTATTAATTAGCAGTGAAATAAATGAATGCTTCAGAAGATAAGGCTAGAGAACATTGTTTGCAGAAAACACATCTAAAAGTGCCAACAGACCGTGAAATTTCAGCAAGTATATTACAGGCCGCACATGGATCTGACATCAGGCATACTGTACGATTATGACACAGACTGAATTATATAATATGCAAGGATTAAACATCTCTAGCATGAGTCATCCATCTGAATCACCAAAGTGGTAAACACTGAAGCTAAATGAGAATCGAGTCTGTGCTGGATTCCAACTGGTTGGTTGGTTGGTAGTCGTAGGTCATAGCAGTGTGACGCAGGACCACCAATTTGAAGCCATGGCTACATACACGGTTTTAGACGTGCGTCAGCGCCCCTGTAGAATTGCTCCTGGCTCCTGTTACGGCCCCTGCACTGAAAATAAACGATTTAAATATTAATTTCTTATCACGACACTAACGCTACGTGTGTTCTAGAAGGACTGCTAAAAGCGCTACACACACGCGCTGTTACCTAGAACCTGAAAACCAGCAGCGCGAAGTGTAAACTTTAGCTGTAAAAGCGAACAGCTGGAGCCTAAATTGACTAACTGCAAAGAGGCGAAGGCTTTGAACCTTGATGCATTTGTAGATTGTTTCCCAAGGAGTCACAATCGCAGAATCTTCTTGTAGTGTTTCAGCCAAGTGCATATGCAAATGCTTTATGGGATTTTGAGACAACTCACAGCATGTAAATTTCGTTTTTCTTTCTATCTTCCCCCCCTTACTAGAGTGAGACGGTGACAGTGTGATTTTAAAAGATTTTGAGACTCACTCACTGTATGTGAATTTCTTTTTTCTTTCTATTTTTCCTCCTTGCAGTGAGATGATGATGGTGTGATTTAAAGATGTGTGGTTGTGGGATTTCATGCTGTAAAAAAGAACTGTAATGAAAATAAAAGAAAAGCTAAATATAAAATAAAATATATAAAATAAAATATTGACCTGTTTTGCCGTTATATGTGCCCCCCTAAAAACACAGGGCCCCACCTCGGCCCCCCTGGTAATTTTGGTCTAGAACCGCCACATTTCTTTCATAGACAGTTCATAGAGAGTTCTACTGACCTTACTGTCTGACTCAAGTGTCTGGTTTATTCAGACAGATTGTATGGTGGATGTAAATGACTCCATATTACACACCTGCAGGTCTCAAACAGACACTATTCTCTGACTGCAAAGTCTCTATGTTTTCAACTGACTTCTGCATTGTATCCTACATTTCTCTCTTTTTAATGTGGTTTTTGAGAGGCGGTTACAGCATTTAGTGTCCTGTACTGTTATGTTATACATGACAGTGGCACGCACGTAAGACAGTGTCCCGGGACAACGCTTTGACTGTCCCATAGTGTCACAGGACACTGTCCCGCGCTAAAAAGTCATTACAACTTGGTTAACTCTGCGGGAAAATATCTTATGCCAAGTAATACTTGTCTGTCAGTTACATATATATTTTGATCCCACAATTATTAGGATTACATCCATCTTACACATTATTTAAATGACAGATTTTTGATGGGGAACACTGAGAAATCAGAATTTATTATTCCCTGCAGTTTGTTTAGGTGTCAATGGCATAAAATAACATGTATTGCAAAACATAAAAGACGGACATGAAAAGATTCATGATAAAGTAGCTTTATTACAAAAATAATTTTAGGTAAAAAACAAACAAATAAACTTTTAACCAGAGTGTAACAACTCAAAACAAGAAAATAATTTAAAGATGCTCTGTGACGGACAGCATTGTATGAACTGGATTGTCTTGCTGTGGATTATTGAGGGATATTGTCCAGGGCCTCAACATGACCGCTGACCCACACTGTGTCTGGATTCACACAATATTCGTGGCCTTTTCTTGTCTTGAACCTACAAGATAAACACAAACACTTTTTAACCTCATATGTTCACAGCAAAGCCTTAAAGTTCATTTAACTGCAAGCGTTTATGTCTTCTCATATCTTTAACATGACCAAAGTCATATGGTTATTACTCACACAATGGCTTTAAGGGGACAATCGCTGGCGGTCCATTTGTAGGACTCCACCTGCCTCAGAGGGATCTTCATTTCAGTCAGCGTTAGACAGCAGTCTGCAGTGTAGACATGTGGAGCTGCAACACAAACAAATTTACATCATTTAAAGGTCCTCTATATATAACATTCTTCTACACCTGCATTAATGAGGGTCTGTGTGTTTGGGTCACTCACCACTGGAGGCCAGATGGAGAGAGCAGAGCAGGAGGACCAGAAGAAGAGCAGACAGGTTCCTCATCCTAGCAGAGTGGCTGAGAGACGGAGCTGGAGAGAGCGAGGGTGAGGAATCTTCTCCTGTGGAAGGGAGAGCAGAGTGTGAAGAATCAGTCTTCTGTCTCCTATTAAATAGGCAGAGAATCGTTTCCAAACCCAATATCAGCAGTAACTGATTTTCTAAGTATTTCAGTTCCTTCCTCTTTTCTTGATTTATTTTCACATCCTCCCTTTTTCTCAGTGTTCTGTGAGCTGGTGAAGCCAAGTGTGAGTCCTTTGAAAAAAACCCTAACCCTATTTGTATATTTATATATTCCCTCTTCTTTTGAGCGGCGGAGGCATGCGTCAAGACTATTCTCAGTCTTGGCTCCCCAGTGGTGGAATGAACTCCCTCTTCTGGTTCAATCGGCAGAGTCCTTCACGGTCTTCAAGCGTCGCCTGAAGACTCACCTTTTCAAGGAGCACTTTGGTTACTAACTACATCCCTTTCTTACTGCTTACTTTATTTGCCTGCTTTACTTTATTTCTTACAAAAAAAAATTCCCTTGTTTTCTTCATAACTTGCGTTGTTCTTCTCTATAGCGTATGTATTGCTGGGTTGGGTGTTG
>JBBJLR010120238.1:0-19466 GCA_037577145.1 Brachypetersius gabonensis | reverse complement strand
CACACACACACACGCACACACACACACACACACACACACTCTCACACACACACACACAAACGGCTCTGCACCTGCTCTGCAGGAGGTGATTGGGGAGCGAGAGTGAGACAATTCTAGCCTCAGGCAGGCCAAGACCACTGAGACCCCCCTCCCCATACACACACAACCTCACACTCCTACACACACCATTCACACACCCCTCCAGGCACCCAACTTACTCATTTCCCAATTACGTGTAGGTCAGCAGTGTTATTATAGTGATTGTAGAGCCATTTCACCACTACTCTCTAAAGGTCTCCTTTATTAGCATCTCTTTGTGTGTAGAGACGAGGTGGGGGTCTGGGGGGGTGCTCGGGGCGGGTGCTTGGGGAGCTGACCAGCTGAGGGCACAGACAGGCATTTGGTCCCGTTTTATTAGATTTATCACATATGATTCAAACACAGCAGCTTGATGAGCATGAAATGCTTTTTTGCAGGGAGCAGCTGCTTCCTTATTGTGGAGCAAGGAAGTTCTGATTCAGCGGCTGGTTTATCGTTTATTTATTAGCTGGTTTATTTTTACTAACTGTTTATTTTACCCATGAACAAGCAATATTTGACTGTTATTAACCGCTGTTCCTTAATAATGCACTACTAATGTGCTTCATAAATACTTTTAAGTTTTTACAAAAGTTTAATTAACATTTAAATTATGCCATTAGATGTGACTTTGACATTTCATCAAATACATAGAACACTAATATGCATGCCATAACTTGTGTGTTTTCTGTTAAGGATATTGTACTCCCAATTAAACGTGTCAAAACGTTTGGGTCTGACTGTGTGTTGGGACAGAGGAGTGCAGTGCTGAACACACCGGTCCTTGGCGTTTAAGGGGTTAAATTAAAATAATGTGTGTTGTGGCTGCAGCGAACTGTGTGGCAATTATGTTCATGTAGACACACTATTAGGAGCCTGCAAATTACAAAACTAATTGTGTGGCTGAAGCTGTAGGAGGGATAATACCCAGCATCAAATTATCAGTCGCTGCTCCTGGTTCTCCAGGGTAGCTGGAGCCTGTATTAGGGTGAATAAAAATCGGAATCCTTCATTTAAATTGTCCTCAACTTAAAGTGCTAAAAAAGTGCAGACACTAAAAGTAAGTGGGTGATCTTTATTGTCTTTCGTACCATATAACAGTATAATGGATGCATAGAAAAATAAAAGGTGAAACTAAAGAAGAAAACTAAAAAGGAAAAAAGGAAGGTGACGACTGAAATTAAATTGGATTGTGGGGGTGGGGGATGGGGTCCCTCAGGCAGTGGGGGTGGGGGCGGTCCTCGGCAGGTCCCTCAGGTGGGGGGGTTGGGAGGTCCTCGGCAGGTCCCTCAGCCAGGTTCCTCAGGGGTTCCACGGCAGGTCCCTCAGGCAGGTCGCACAGGGTGGGAGGATTTTGGGGGTCCTCGGCAGGTCACTCAGGGTGGGGGGGGTCCACGGCAGGTCCCTCAGGCAGGGGGGTGGGGGGATCCTCTACAGGTCCCGCAGGCAGGGGGGTGGGGTGGTCCTCGGCAGGTCCATCAGGGTGGGGGGGGGTCCACGGCAGGTCCCTCAGGCAGGTCCCTCAGGCAGGTCCCTCAGGCAGGTTCCTCAGGCAGGTTCCTCAGGCAGGGGGGTGAATGGGTCCTCGTCAGGTCCCTCAGGCACGGGGGGGAGTGCAGATACATTATATGTACAAAAGTTTTGGGACACCCGACCAATGGGGGATTTTAATGACAAAGCATTCAAATATGTAGACTTTAGTGGAGTTGGTCCTCCTTTTCAGCTATGACAGCTTCCGAGAAGACTTTCCACAAGATTTTGAAGTTTCTGAAGATTTGTGTCCATTCATTCTGGAGCATTTATGAAAGCAGCCTCTGATGTTAGACAAGAAGGCCTGGATCACAATCTCTGTTCCAGTTCATCCCAAAGGTGCTGGATGGGGTTGAGGTCAGGACTCTGTGTGGCCAGTCAAGTTCTTCCACACTGAACTCCTCCAGCCATGTCTTTATGGAGCTCACTTTGTGCACAATGTCCACAAAATTAAACTGGCGTGTGTTTGTGCCCTGTGGTGAGCTGGTGCCCTGCACAAGGTGAGTCCCTGCCTCGTGTCCATAGACCCTGGGATAGACTCCAGATACCCGCAAACCTAGTGAGGATTGAGTGGTTACAGAAAATGGATGAAAAGGTTGAAAAGTGGAAGGTTAAAGACAATACACTCAATGAAAAACAATATATCCACATTTTTATCCATGTTTTACCTTTCATAAGTCCCTTATTTGGGGCCAAATGTAGCTCAGTGGGTAGGATACTTGCCACCGGACCATGAGGTCATGGGTTCGAATCCTACCTTCAGCACCACCACTGAGTCCCTGAGCAAGACCCTTAACCCTAAGTTGCTCCAGGGAGACAGTCCCCTGTAGTTAGAGAATGGAAGTCGCTTTGGATAAAAGCGTCTGGTAAATGTAACTTCTTATTTTGTGTATAATCAGTTATAATTTTACATTTCAGTTAAACTGATGCCATTGAGCCACCACCATCAGAAAACATCAACGATTAGGGCTGCACAGTGAATCATTTTTCATCAGAAACTGTTTTATTCATCACTTCTCATGCCTTCAAACATTACCTAACATTTAATAGCCATGTTATCTAGATCTAACAATGCCTCCCTAACAGCCTTCTATCATCCAAAGTGTCTACAAACCCATGTCTACATGGAAATCTACATCCAAATCTACAATCCATGCCTTAGATCTTTACAACACTTTTCAGATTTGAGTGCTGGCTGTGGGGGTTGGTGTGTTTCTCTCTTGCCTGCTTGACGAGCATCTCAACATTTCTTTAAGCAGTGTGGTGTGGAATTGGCCACCAGAGTGCCGTCAGGGGAACAGATGTCCTTCCTCTCATCACCAAGACCTCCATTTCCCAATTAATGAGCTGTGTCCCCATGCCTGTCTACCTACCTACAGCCCACCTGGACACACACACACACACATGCATTACCTAACACACACAGTCCCCCGTTTTCTTCTCCACCTTGTAGGCCGTCCTCTCCGCCTCATTAGAAATAAACACACTTTGCATGCAGCATATAAACCCGTGACTCTAGTTTATAGACTTTGTCTGTGTTTTCGACGGGCTCCTGTGAATGTGTGAAATGGCTTAACAGAATGTGCAGAGCGCGTGACGAGGACAAACGGCCTCCTGCCGTTACTTTACCTTCTAGAGATGTTGTTCTCACTTCGCCGTAAACCATGCTTTGCTTGTAAAAGCCTGGAATCGTGTGGCAGTTCCACTTTACTCTCCCCCCAACCTTAAACGCACATCACTCTTCAAACGGGCCGAGGCCCAAACCGAGACAGGGGCAGCTTTTACCTCAATTGAATTACGGTCCATTTATGATTAATACAGTTTAACCAATTACAATAACAGGCTTGAGCTGGCGCTGTGCTTTTTTTTTTCTTCCAGAGTTATTTATTTCTGGCACAAACAACTTGATTACACCAGGGGAATAATTGGTGGCATTAGTCAAATTAAAAAGCAGCCAAAGGTCAATTATAAAACAGCACATAAATCATTCCACAGGTACATTGTGCGGATTAGTCAGCGCAGATAGAGCGAGAGAGGTGTTAAAGGTTACGAGAGAGATGTTTAATATTCACGGCTAAAAATGTTTAGTGGAGCGATTCCCGGCACCTCATTTGTATTCAGCTGTAAATGTCAGATCCCGCCAGAACACGAAGCTCGGACTCCGCCCCTCTTCCCATAACGATCTAACTCACCTAAGTTCTAATCACATGATTCGAATTAACAGACATAAATCCTCAGACTTCGTTAGATAGATACCTCAAAGTAGCACACCAGCATGAATGAATGACAATATAAAAATATAAGAAAAATAAGAAAGGCTATCTAAGCCAGTGTAAGAAAATGAATAATTGGAAAATAATATAAAATATTTTTAAAAGTATAAAAATAGCAGCAGTTACATAGAGTAATGTGGGATGAAAACACAGTAATGATTAAATAGTTGTAAGGGATAAGACATTAATATTGTACAATAAATAATAAGTAATTATTGCACAGGCAATAAGAAATAAGTAATTATTCCACTGGTTCCCTTCAGTCATGTTCATGTTCAATAGTAAATAATTATTATTGCATGGTTTTGTGAGGTGTTGCAGTAGACGATCCCTGCATGCTGAGCATTTCTCTATATGTTATTCGGTTTTTGCCTGCCTGTGTTTTGTTGACCTTTATTCCTGTCTCGGCCCTTTTGTACTCTTTGCTCTATTCCTCTGTTCTACTGGATAAATACACAGTAAAACTTTTTCTTTTATAGTAAAAACTGACAGCTGTGCGTAAAAAGTCAAACTTCAAAAAAAAAAAAGTTATTGTTACTGTTAATTTTACTGTTTATAATAGTGTTCAAATCAATATTATACTGTAAAAATAAAAGCATTACTTTGCCGTAACATGAACATGTTACGGCAAAATCTTGTATAAAAGAAAACACAAAACATTTTCTTACTGCACAATTGATGGTCTGAATTCTAAAATCCATGTTTATTCTGTTAAATTTCCCAGAAGTTACTGTAAGAATAAATGTTTTGCCGTTTTAACTTTTAACTAGCTAAATTAAAAAAGGCAGATTTTCCCTGTAAATATTAAGTAAAATTGTGTTAGTACTGCTGATTTTACAGCTAAAAGTTGTTTAATTTAATACTTTACTGTATTAAATACGGTTTTACCTAATTATATTAAATTAATATAAAAAAAGGGTTTACACCATGAAATGCAGTGGCATTTTACAGTTCAGTTGATAGCAATTATTATGAACTACAACTTAATTCCATGCATTAAAATATTTTAAAACATACATAAAATATTCAGCCAGCTTAACACTTCAGTTGCTGTGATATAGGTGATATAGAACCTTTCACAAACTGGTGTTTTTAGTAATTCATTCTATTCTTCAATCTTAACATACAAGGCATTAACTGAGATTTTCAAACACCATAACAATATCCAGCTTAGTTGTTTATAACAAAAGTATTTAATTTAACATCTGTGAATTTGTAGTAAATATATTTTAGAAATACACAACGAGAAAAGAACCACTGTTTTCTTCTAATTTGTACAAAACCAGTGCAGTAAGTAAATTATTTGCCAAAACCACTTTACAACCACTTAGAGAAATTTAAGTGTGTTTTTGGTAAATTTCTAGCAACAAAATTATGTTAGTACACATTCAATGCTGCTTTATCCACATTATCTAAATGCAATCGCCCCTAAAGGGGAGAAAGAGAAACACTACCTCTATAACAACAAAGAAATCAAAATCTAAGAAATTCCTCAAACGTGTTTACTTCAGCTTATCAACAAGTGCATTAAAGCTGAATATGTATTTCTCAGACAACAAAATAAACTTGTTTTGAGAACTTTAAAAGTGAAATTTTGGTTGATTCTAACTACAAAATATAGGCAATATACATTAAATACAATCACTATAGGAGAGAAAAAGTTTGAAATTTTGTTTGTTTGGAACAAGGTTTACCCATTTTTTTCAGGCACAGAACTAAACATGTACTTTTACAAATAGCACCAGACATTTTATCTATGAAGACATGTCACTGTTACACTGACTTTCAGAAATGTATCTCTTGGTATAATTTTAACAACAAAACATCTGTAGTGAATGTAACAAGCAGAATATAACAAACTGAGGCTGCGTCTAAAAGGCTATATTTTGTTAATATGATAAAAAGAAATTTACCGTTGGAGTGTTGATCGTAGTTCCACTAGGCAGCGTATGTTGAAGTAGTAGTAACTACCAAACATCAGACAAATTGCAGAGCTGAAGGTTGTGATGCGGTCGTTGTGTTCATTGCTTAACATGAATGTCTCAGCAACGAAGCAGGAGGACCCTGAAAAAAAAAAGAAGAATTAAACTTTCATCCCAAGTGTTTCAACTTCAACCATTTATACAAATACAGCTGTACTTGTTGCATACATCCTATGATGAGAGAAACCCTATTGGTTGAACTTCTAAGGTTAGGTGTTAGTACGTCAGTGTGGGAAGCAAAATAACATCAAACTAAGCAACCTAAGAAAACAAGAGGGTGGCAGTTAAACAAGAAGAGAAAGAAAAGCAAGAGGGTTCTGCTTTCTTACTTACCACAAACAATAATGCATGGTGTTGGTGACACATTCTCCATCTGAACCTCCTCTGGAAGGTTTGTTATCTTGATGCAATGGAACAGTTGCTTGTTCTTCTCACCAAAATGACTTGGTGCACCATCTTGAAGAGTTCTTCTGAGTCTTCTGAGACTTTCAGTCTGAAAGTGTTCTTATCCTTGCTTTATCAGATCTGATGACATGTTCAACTCTTGACTGAAGTTGTTTTACCAGGGAATGAAGTCCAATAACACCATCAATCAAATCTTGAAGAGACTTTGGATACCCGGCCACCATCCTTTCTTGCTCTCTCTGTAGTGTTGTGTTGGATTGGACTCTTACTCAGGGAGCTTCTGCCATGGTTTCTCAAAACTGGCAGCAGTTTGGTGTACAGCCTCCGGAAGGTGAAGCAGTAGTGGTGGATGACTGTGGAGAGGAATGTCACACTTCACACAAAACCATGGTATTCATTTTTCATGTAAGATAATAATGGCCACAGGTCAATCAGTTCACTGATGAGTCTGCATTCTAATCCTCCAGTGTCATTTTTTTAGAGCACATGCAATGAAAGAAATTCTACACCATAAACTAAAATAAGAAAGTGCAGAATCATCTTTAATAAAAATGAGCTCACCACTAACTCACCGTTCTTCATAACAAGAAACTGACCCTTCCTGTGAGTCAGCCCATTGCACCGCACAGCAAAAGGAATTGTTGTATTTCTTTCAGTAAAGCCTGAATGTAGGACTGTTTCTTTAACTTGCTCACTGTAAAGTTGTGAGTAAAGTGGTCTTTCATTTGCAAGGCTGGAGGATGCACTGACCAGCAGAAAGGAAGGCCTGAAACATCCGATGTCTCTCTGAAAGAGTCAAACACACATTCTTGTCATTTTTCAGACGCCTTGCGAATCTTTTGAATTTCAGATTTCAGGATAAGCCCTGGATAATGGCTTAAGTAATGGTGTTTAGGTCTTAAGTTGATGTCTGGAAACAGTGCCTGTTCTTGGATTAGAACATCCTGTTAAGTAAACTGAGCCTTTCAAATTAGGACTATAATGTTCTTAAGTTGCAAAGTTAAGTGCCACACATGATCTTGGGCGTTCTGCACTTTGTCTCCAATTATGAGAGGTAAAAGTCTCAAGGCATTTTGAACAGCTTGTCCATAAAGTCTCAATGTTTTTGGACTGCCCTCACAAGGCTTGGAGGAAGCATCTGTTCCTTTGCATTTAAACTGCTGTTCAAAATTGTGTAGGTGAATCATTTAATGGTCTTGATAAAGTACTTGAGGTAAAGAGCAATATTGTAGGAAAGGGTACCTTTGAAGATGTCATTACCAAGACATGGAGGCATGCGGGGTGTGCTGTGTTTGACAAGCTCTTTACCATCACAACAGTCACTGAGAACATCTGATTTGGAAAGGACAAGGATTTACTGACATAAGACTTTGCCAAAAACAAGATTCCACCATACTTGTCAAAGTGTTTAGCATAGGAACATAAGACAAATCTTTTTGTCCAGTTCTTGTCACTGCCCAAAAACACCTTTTTGGGCTCAGCATATTTGAACACATCTTTAAAGTACTGGATTCTTGAGTCTGCTGTTCTTATCCACCCTGTGTAACAAGCTTAGAACTGACATACCTTTTAAAAGTGAGCCTATTCTATTCAAAGTATATGTCTGTCCCAATTCATGTATATTCTGAGTTTCCTCAACAATGGTTTGAATGGTAGATAGTGGAAGATGTAGTTTAATGTAAAGCATACATTTAGAGATACAGGTCAGTGAAATTAGGCCCATTCACAACAGAGTCATCAGCATCTGAGACGCTGGCAGCTGCCTGTATGCTGCCACTTGTATTGGGATTGTCTGACTAGTATCATTGGGTGGTCCATAAATCAGATTTTCCCAACTATTGGGAAACTATTTTCCCAGCTATTGTGTTTTCAAGGGAGATAAATGAAGAATTTACAGAGAACACACTTTTGCATTCTCTCACTGGGCAAACCACAGGTTGTCCCTCTTTCATCTATTTGTTCTATGTCTTCTAAGTGAGCAACCAATGCCTTCACACTGGCATTCACAAAGAGAAACGGTGCCATTTTAATGCCATTAAGGTCATATCCTGAAAAACAGTTGTGGTACCACTGTGGTGGCAATAGAAATGACAGTTTATAGCTGAATATCCAGAATACACTTGCCTGATTCAACACATTTAAAAACACAACGGGGCTCATTACGATGCAGTTTGCAATGCAAAAAACATGCTTTAACAGATAATTCACATATGTTACAAAAATACATCTTTAAAAAATGTAAACACACCAAAGTAACAGCCACTGGTCAACACAAGCTGCAGTGTTAGCTAGCTTAAAGTTTGAAGTTTTAGGACATCCACCTTGCCTTTATCCAAAGCATTAAAATGCAGCTACACTAACAACACGATTACCATTAATAACACCCGTCTCCAAATCATGTCTAAACATGCATTGTTTACATTTTCGGGCTGTTTCCACCAAGTACAGTGTGGCTAACATTAATGCTATTAGCTAAAGCAAAAGCAACATCGTCGTTTGTGATCTTCACTGTCTGTAACACAACACTCTTGATAAACAGAATGAACCCAGTTAAACTTTTATTATTTTTTTACCACGGTAAAGGAAGGCGGACTGTGGCTCCAAAGCCACTCCATGAAACCTCATTTCAGACGTTAGCGGTGCCAGATGCAGTGTTTGAAGTTAGGTGCGTTGTGGTTAAACGATGCAATAATCCAGACTGCGTTTGAAATGTTTATGTTGTGTTTGTCCATCTAAAAATTGAATTTATCTCCTTATGGTAATCAAAGACAAACAAGGTAATTAAACAAGGTTATCTTATCATTATGTTATTGTTACCTTTTAGACTCAAGAATACTGTAATCATAAAGTAAATAAATAAATGCAAATAAAACGAATGTGTGTGTCTATTGCCATAATACCAAAATTTGTAAAACTGGTCAGTTCTTCACCTTCAGTGTGTCGGCCTGAACGTTTTTTTATTCCTGAACAAATCCAGTCCAAATCAAATCAATTTAGGATCAGCTTTTTTGCATGGATATGTGAAAGGCTGCTTATCAAAATGCTGTGTGTGTGTGTGTGTGTGTGTGTGTGTGTGTGTGTGTGTGTGTGTGATATTTCTCTCTCGCTGGCATTATACTGGCCCTGCGTCACAACACTTTTTCCACTCTAGACAGATTTAATTCTCTTTCAATGGGCAAAAGTATTGGGACGTAACGTTGTTCAACACTAAAGTCGTGCGTCCCAAACCTTTTTCTCCACTCCCTATCGTACAGGAAATAACAACTCGTTTTAGTCAACGTAAATAAAGAGACATTTTACCATAGTTTTTATTTTGTGAACCACATTTAGTCTCGCTCTTATTCGTCAACAATATTACAATATATATTTAGTTAAAGTTATCGTCACTTAACCAGCATTTACGCTGCGTCTCGTCTGTTTTACATTTACATTTTATAATGACAGACTGTATTTATTACATGAAATACATGCAAAAATTGCAGTACTGGCTATTAATTTTCAGCACAAATGTATGTACATTTGAGAGTTATTTGAGTCGTATGTGCAATAAATGCAAAAATCAAGGTACTGATACAGCAGGTAGCAAGCGTGTTCTTTTCAAGACATGAGTGTAAAAATCGCAGTGTTTGACTGTTATTAACGTGAAGGAAATTTTCCTTTAAAAAAATTATACAAGCGTGCTTTACAGAATGGCAGTGTTAAATTACTGTTTTCCTTGATTATTTAAATTACAGTGAAATCACATAAAAAATAAACGGTAGTAAACTGTTTAACAGTTTGCAGACTTTTACTGTCATGGTTTCACAGTTTTTTACTGTAAGATCTATGGACATTTTTTACAGTTCACAGTTTTTTACAGGCTGCCTATTTTACTCCACACTTGGGTCTATCTTGATCAGAACTGACAGTAACGTGTGACATGAAGACCACCGTCATACTGACTGTATTGAAATTTGACTACATTGCATTATTGTGTATTAGTGTTCTCCTACTAGTGTGTTGAGCTGTGGTGTTATGCAGCTGGTGGCCTGGTGATTAGGGAGTTGCCCCTGTGATTTGAATGTTTAGGGTTCGATTCTCAGGACCCTTGAGCAAGGCACCGTCCCCACATGCTGCTCCCCGGGTGCTTGGTAAATGGGTTAATTGCTTTTTAATCATGTGCAATATCACTACTTATGTCACTATTACGTGCAGTAATAGACTCACATAGAGAACTCCAAACCACTATTAGTGTTAGAAGTAAACTACTTCAGCAGCAGTTTATTTATCTATCTATAGTATTTATATCCATCTATCTTACGGACAATTTTTGTTTTCAGACTTTTGTTTAGACTTTATATTTTATATTGTTCTTGTCTCTTTGTGTCAGTGCCGTCGTAGTATAAGCAGTTTAGCCTGGGATCAGTAAATATTTCTGATTATGATTATGATAGCTGTCAGTTCTGTAGCATTAGTGAAGAGAAAGCCGGGGTCCATCCCAAGGATGAGGCCAGTTATGCTGTTTTGGACTCCTGGCCATGGACGGCTGTGGTATTTTCAACAATCAGTCTCTGTCATATAGAAATGAGTCTCGTTCATCTGTGTCCAGGGTTTAACTACCTCATCTTTTGTCTGGACTGATGGACATTGTTGTCCTTTCTGGTCTGAAGTGCTGTTTTGCTCTTATGAGGTTTTACACTTGAGACTGATCAGATGCTCCTGGCTAATATACATCACTAGAGGAGAAGATAATTGAAATATAAATAATTTAGCCTGAGTCATAAATATTGGATATAAATCATTTTATCCATTCACTTCCCTGGCTTTAGAAACTAAATGGACTGTTGTGCCTCATATTAACCCTTTAACTCTCAGGCTTTTGACATCCCAAGGCTTATTATTGAGTTACTGCATGGAAAACTTTACCAATACGTAAAGATTTACAGTGTCAAATTTGGAGGTTATTGCTAAAGATGAATGGGCAAAAAATACCTGTGGAGACTTGCAAAATGCTGGTATGCAATTATAGGAAGCGGTTGATTGCTGTAATAACCAATAAAGGCTTTTTTGACAGAGAGAGAGAGAGAGAGAGAGAGAGAGACAGACAGGGAAAGAGAGAGAGAAAGAGATAGATAATCTGCTGTACCTAAAGGACATATTAAAATATATATAAGCTCATAGTGTCTGCAAATGAGACCTTTTTTTAAATTATTCAGATACACTCTGTGATGTTCTCCCTGTCCTTTCCCTGTTTTTTGGCTTTTCTAATGTTCTGTCTACCCCCTCTTTTCTGGTCTAAGTTGATGTTAATAATCTCTATGTGTCTGTTCCATGCGGATCTGTTTACACCCTAGCCCTGCCTTTAGCCACGCCCCCTCATTATCCTGTTTACCTGTGTCTAGTTCCTGACTCTGCCCCTGCCCAGGTGCTCTCATGTCCTTCATTAGTAAATTCCCCCTGTGTTTTGGTCTATTGTCCTGCTGCTCTTTGTAAAATTCTTGTTTATTACTCTGGTTGTATAGTTTCTAGCTGTGTTGGTTTTCTTGTGTCTTTGTTGGACTTGTTTATTGTCCTCTTTGTTTCTCTGCTGCTCCTGTTCTTGTTATTCCCTGGTCTTTTTTTTTTTAGTTTTTGTAGTTTCTGGAGGTTTAGTGAAACTCCGGCCCCCTCGTTTTTGTTACTTGTTTTTTAGTATTAAACCTTTTGCATCCTGTGATTACATCCTGCTTGCCTTGACCCTCAGATCATCACACATTCAAAGAGAAAAAATGAGTAATAATTAAGTAATTAAGTAATAATTAAGTATGAGCCATATCAAGAAATGCAAGGAATTATTTGGAGCTAGTTTGAATCTACAATAAACTACTGTACCTAAACGAGGCAAAGGCAAGGTTCATTTATTATGATTTCAAATGAGACCTTTTTTAAAATGTTAACAAAGTACAAACCCTATCAAGAAATACAAGGAATTGTGCTGATCCGGTCTACAATAACCTACTGTAACACATTCTAAAAACATAATCCGCCACACAGACCTGCACTGTGTCCTCCAGTTCAGGAATGTCTTGTGACGTGTGTCGTGCAGGGCTTTATAAAACAAAAGGTATATTTATAAAGGTATAATATGGTTTTGTTAAAAATTCCTCTGATGATGAAACCTCACACTCACAATTTTAAATTCTCATATTTCTTATTTATTCGTAGTTTTCTCTCTTCCTCTTGTGTCTTATGAGTCCTTCTCACGTTTTCAGCACAGGAATGTTAATCTCTGGCTAAAGGCTGAGGATGAAAGTTCTCGGTGTTTTATTCATGGCGGTACTTTGTGTTTAAAGGTACAGGTTCAGACTGTAGTGATATAAAAAGCACAGACGATGATGGAAAGTTTTTCAGTCATGTCTGTTTATGAGTTTATCTCCAATAGTGAAAACAAGACATTACTGACCAGCCAAGAGTCTTCATTATAGATTACTGACCGCTTAAACGTCCAGGTTTCTCTTGCCCTCATAACTTTTACTGTTTATAGGTCCAGCAATAAGACAGTAAACCCCCACTTTAATGTGGATTAGCAGTCGTGGTTTCAGTCCATCACAATTTTTCTGAGATCTGAACTAACTGTTTACTCTAACCCCTGCACTAACGAGGAAACTGCAGATATCCTCCACATTTTTTTTTTTTGCTTTTGTGATGTCCGGGCATATATTTTAATTACACAAATCCGCTATATAAATTCAACCTCTCTCGCTCTCTCGCCCCCTCTCTCTGTCTCTCTCTGTCTCTGTCTCTCTCTCTCTGTCTCTCTCTCTCTCTCTCTCTCTCTCCTCTGTCTCTCTAATCTTTTGTTTTATTTCAGTATTAAGAGACATGAAGGCTTCATGCAGGCAGGGAGAAAGTATCTTCTTTGCTTGCTGTATAATTTAGCCCACTGTAAAAATGCGCCCTGTGATCGGACGCTTCCGAGGCTTGAGGTTTGCACCGCTTTCATCATCACACAGCTCAGAGTCAGGCGTGACATTCTCACCATCTCTCTCACGCACACACATACACGTACACACACACACACACACACACACACACACACGCACAGTGTGAGAGATATACACGTCCCTGTGGGAATGAGAAATCAATACTGTGCCGGCGTGGCAGGCTGCGGCGCGGGATACGCTGTGTATTGTAAATGAGTCTGATGATGCTGGCGTTTGGTGGGGAGTTGTTTCCACTGCCTGAGATTCTCTCGAGGGGCTGCGGCTTTTAGAACACGGCCGACCTTCGCACACCTTATTTCATTTCCTTTTTGAAATACAATACTGTGGGAAACTATAACGCCTCATTTTTTGCCATATTACTTTTTGTACATTGTTAATTTTTTCTTTTTTTTTTTGGCCTTTGAATCCATCTGAATTAGTGTTTTTTTAAAGGCCTCATTTGCATACACCATAAATGTTTGGCTGCAGGGTGTGAATTAATAAGGGAGCTTTGCTAATGGTTCGTTTAGGTAAAAAAAAAAGAGCAAAGAAAAGGAAATTATTTGGATGAATTGCGTAATGGTCTGCTGTGGAAGGGGGTTAGAGCCGGGCGGGCGGAACACGGGGCAATTAAAAGCCGAGTTCTGGCCGCGTGCCAAGGTTGGGTGAGGTGAACTGTGAGCTTTAAAGGAATAAATACATGAGTAGTTACAGATTGGAGAGAACGGGAAGTGCAAGGGATGTCGGTGCTTTTACGTCCTTGCCCCTCTCAGTACCTGAATATCCAGATAACCTTCAGCAGCGTCTCTCAGCTCATCTGTCGGTGTCAGCCAAGCCTGGACCAGGCGCTCCTTTTCTCTGGGCCACGGCCAGATGTGAAGGACAAATGTCTCCTACCTGCTTTACAGGCCAGCAGACCCAGGCCCTGGGGTCCTGCAGAACTGAGACCGGTTTAGCTCCTAGCCAGGGCTCCCGGAATGAGAGGATAAATGATCAAGGATGTAATGTTTACAGACGTGGAGTTCAAAGTCAACTGGTTTAGTAACACTGGGGATGAGCAACAAATCATAGTGAGAGAATGGACAGCAAAAACAGTCAGCGAGGGCTTCACAGCTGGATCACAGCAGGCAGAAGCACAGTCCAGTGAACAGGCAAGATAATCCAACACTGTGATACAGTCAGAGGAAACAGATCCAAATTACCAGGCAAAATAACAAATCCTAGTACAGGGTCAGTGCACAGTCAGGCAGGGAAGGAAAAAAACATACAACACATATTTATTTTTATTACAACAATAACATTAGGAATTGTGTGAGCCAATCAGGTATTTATTATATTTAACACCTCTGTAGACATACAGAACCAGCCTGCTGACAACATCACTATACAGTAGTCCACTTTTCGTATAAACCGTTTTGTTGTGTTTTGGTAAAAAATGTCTAAAAATGTCTATTTTTATAGTGTAAACACTAAATATGCCCCCAAACCTGCTCCCAGAACACTTTAATTTCATGTTAAACATGTTAAATTATTAATACATTACCCTTAAATAAAACGTAAAAGTAAATAAATAATTAGAATCAGAAAACTTTATTGCTTAAAACACTGTTAGCGTTAGCGGTTAGGATTAGCAGTGTGTAAAGACTCATACACAAAAGGAAGGTTGAAATAACTCTCTCTACCCACATGTTTAAACAGGGCACTTACTAATACTAATTAAACTGAGATAACTGTTGAAAATGGGAGGGGGGAGTTAAAACACTGAAATACGAGAATATTTTAGTATATCTACATTTCAGCTGACCAGCTCCCTAGACAGCTGAGAGAGTATCTATTAGAACAGTGGTTCCCCACCTGGGGTCCGGGCGCTAGAGATCGCAGGAGGTCCGCACAATTTTGTTACCAAAATTGTTTAAGGTTACCAAAATTTGTACACATTAAATTCATAAAATTCCAGTGTCTGAGAAACGTAAAAGCATGTGTGTGTGTGTGTGTGTGTGTGTGTGTGTGTGTGTGTGCGTGTGTGCTTGTGTATAAGTGTATAAAAACAAAAACCTACAACCGCTGTTTATTTTTTACTTTTAATTACTTTTTTAAATAATTTTAATTACTTTTTTAATTAATTACTTCATTCTTTTTGAGCGTCTATGCAGGTAGGAGTTGGGGTTGGGGGCCTGGTTGGTTTTGAACACAGGTAAGGGGGCTTTAAGGAAAAAAGTTTGGCAACCACTGTATTAGAGGTTCCTTCAATTATATTCAAAACAATAAGGCAGCTGGTAGCCTAGTGGTCAGGGCAGTTGCTCTGCGATCAGGAAGTCATGGGTTCGAATCTCAAGACTGCTAAGGAACTCTGAGGTTGTCTGAGCAAGGAACCATCCCCACACACTGGTCCCTATGTGTTGTGCTTCTGGCTTCCCACTGCTTCACTTGGTAAATGGGTTGAAATGCAGAGGAAGAATTTCATGCTGCCACGTGTTTACAAATGACAGAATTTTCACTTCATTACCTGAAGGATTAGCCAAACCACTGCAAAACTAAGGGATATGTTGTATCAGTTAAATTGGGTTTTGGTTATGTAGAGCTGTGGAGAAATAAATATGGGTTCCAAGGAAATGAAATGAAAAATGGGAATGTAATGATAAAAGATTCCATTATTATAAAACTAAAATCTGAAGCTAAGACTTTTTGAACAAAAATGCATTGCATTTGTGAACAATCATGTGTTGCCTGTACTTAAAAAACTCAGCCTTTAAAGAATCAATCGGCCAATTTAGCTGTGTACAAATCAGACCTGGCCTTAAACATTTATGAAAGGTCAACCTCCATGAATCTGGCTTGTGCAAATACTTCCCCTGCAGCTCAGAGGACCAGAGCCTGTTTGGTCAGCACAAACTTCAGATTGCTGTGGGGTCTCCCGGGACGGCTGAGGAGGAAAACCTCCACTGAAAGGCAACAGAGGCCCTCCAGAGAGGCAGCCATATCCACTTGACCCACTTTTCCAGTCCTAGTTGTCTGTTTTGGAAAGAGCTTTGCTAACTGGAGAGCTGGGAGCTGCTGGAGACACTTCCTTGGCCTGAGCTGGTTTTCACAGCCAAGCCTTTTATCCTAATTCATGGATGCAAGATGTAATTCGCCCCCAAGTTTCCAAATTGGCCCACTGGTCCTTTGGAAAATGTTTTTTTATTTAACTAAAATCTCTTCAGAATTATCATTATTTTATGGCTTTTGTCATAGAAGCCATCCAGTATGACCTGCATTGATATATAAACAAGATATACATCTGTGGCTGTATTACAGAGACTTCCTAAATTGTGTAGTAACCATGGTAACGGCAGTTTAGCATCTTATTTAGGAAAAATGCCATTACAGAACAACCGTTCCTAAGTCCATTTTCCTCTCTTAACTTGAATTAAGAAAAGTGTATTACAGAAGCATCCTAATCTCAAAAAATATTAAATAAACTGTCCTAACTTTAGGAGAACACTTGCTCTGTCCTAACTGTCGCCAGCGGATTATTTTGACTGCGGGCCATGTGATAATGCCGTTAGCCGATCAACTCTGGCCAGTTTTGGAGAGGCGACACTTCAGCATGGGGCTCTCTCTCCCGTTTGTGGTACAATTAAAAAATGCGCTTCATTTTTTCACTAAAAGTGATTTTCAAAGTGAAGTATGTGACTGTGTGTGTGTGTGTGTGAGAGAGAGAGAGAGAGAAAAAAAGACTGTGTGTCCCTATACTTTTGACCATATTGGCCAGTTCCTCTGGTTTAAACTTCAGAGCAGGACATTGTTTAATCTCCATATTTTGAAGACAGTAATAAAGATACTCTGGTGACACAGTGTTACAGACTGTGGCCTCGTAAAGTTACAGTGGCAGCAGGTAACAGTGACTTCGCCAGATCACATGTTGCGTTAGTTGCTAGGTAACAGACATAAAATTGGATCATCGATGTTAGATCACTTATTTAGGATTCCGAACTCGAGATAAGATAGGATTCCTAAATCCAGTTAGGATTTGCTTCTGTAATACAAAATGGAAAAAAATCCTATCTTAAATCATCCTATCTTAACTTTGTGCTTAAGATAGGAGGTTTCTGTAATACTGGTCCCCACTCATCTGACAATCACTTTCTAAAAGTGTTCGGACTGCTCACATTTAAACTGGCAAAGCATTAAACCAGTTCAGACACAGAGGTTAAGTCAAGTTTATGCTTCACTGAGTGGAGTAGGATACAGGAGCATTCACTAGGCCTGTTAAAGAGCGCTCTTTTAAAGCAACAGAATGGGTTTTGCTCCCTGGCTTTGTTGGATTTCTATGTGGTCAGTGTTCTGGGCTTCATTGGCAGTGGACAGATGCCAGCCGGAGCACATGGCCTGCTCTGACCCCTCGACCCCCCTCCCCTTCTCTTTGTGCCCTCGTACTCTGGCAGCTGTTCTGAAGGCTGTAGCCTCCACTCCCTGCATGGGGTGCAGCATGAGCATGACCCAACACAATGCCTTTATCTGTACCCCAACCATCCACCAAACAAGCGCTTCTTTGTGGGCCACTAGAGACAACAGAGGACCCCATGTCTTAGAGGACAGGATGCAGAGCATTAGAACAGTGGAGCCGCTGCCTATTCTTTGATGTGTAACTGACATCATTAAAACAAAATGCTTCCTTTCTTCTGAATATACTTCTATACCCTCTGAGGTCCGAGGCCTTTCTGGCACTTTGAGGCAATTTGCTACACCTTTACATTATTAAGTATTTCATCTAACTAAAAACATCTATGCCAAAGTGACAAATATTGTTATAAAATGGAAAGCCTCAGTTATATAGAGAGTAAAGTGAATATAATGTAATTAGGGTTTTTTTTATATATATATATTGTGTAAACATGACAAAACCTATTTTCAGTGGTCTTCAAGCAAAATAAAAAAAAACACAAAATGAAGCATAACATAAGTTCATGGTAAGTTAGTGGGCTCCGATTAGTGACATGCTACTTTTTAACTATTCTATTTTCTAAGAAAACATTAGAAATGCTAAAAATAAATGTACCTGGTTTGAAATATTTTATGCTACATAGAAACACATTGTTTATCCACAAAGTCTCAAACTATTGGTTTTGAAGAGACACATCGGGTCTGTCTAGTCACTGACATTCACTTTGTGTTGAAAAAAGAAAATGATCAGAGTCGACAAGCATTCAACAGTTAGTTCTGGTTTAAGCATTCTTCAAAATCATATCCTGTCCAGAGAAACGCAGAAGGTTTAGAGAGGGACGTCTCGTTCTCCACAGTCTCCTGATCTTTCTCCCACTGAGCTGCAGGGACCAGCTGGAGACCAGCAAGTTCTAAATGGTGCAGACAGAACTGTTTCTGCTGGAAAAGGTGCTGGTAGGGTTTGGGCTAGTGTTGTTTTTGGCGGCCTGTTTTAATTTAAGTTTTAGTCTAGTCTTTGCGCCAAGCTGTCATTTTAGTCTTTATTAGTCTTAGTCACGTCCAAACGCTTTTTAGTCTAGTCAAGTTTCAGTGGACTAAAAGTCTGAGTGTTTCAATCTAATTTTAGTCAGAATTATCCAGGACTATTTTCGTCTAGTCGCTTCACTAAAAATAAAATGAAAATGTGTCTATTGCCATAAAAAACACATTTGTAAAACTTTTTTTTTATTCCGACAAATATAGTCTACTAAACAAAATGAAACCAATTTATGATGCGATTACTTCCTTTGATGAAACTTCTACAAACACTTTCACATACATGAAACTGCGCTTACAGCGTATATTGTCACACTCCAAAACCAGGCAGCTATATTTGTTTTAAGAATGTCTAACGTTTATTTGTCATAAAATGTTGAAAAAGGAGAGTATTGTTTTGGGGTTTTTTTTAATCTAAGGCTGAGCCCAAACTTCTGGCCTGTTGTGTGATTCATAGAAGTCTTAAAAGAGAATATAAACCAGTTGGATCCCCAACTCCAGTCTTGGAGGTCCAGTGTCCAGCACGATTCGGTGATGTTCCTGGTCAAACATGTTTGGTTCAACTCATTGGTTAATTGCCAGGTTTAGTGAGTGTGTTTGAAAAGTGGAACTACAGAACTGTGCTGTACATCAACCCTCCAGGGACAGTCTAACAGCCATTAGTTACAGAGACAGTCTAACAGCCATTAGTTACAGAGACAGTCTTACAGTCATTAGTTACAGGGACAGTCTAACAGCCATTAGTTACAGAGACAGTCTAACAGCCATTAGTTACAGAGACAGTCTTACAGTCATTA
>JBBJLR010120212.1:3423-19477 GCA_037577145.1 Brachypetersius gabonensis | reverse complement strand
GAAAGAGTGCGAGATATAAATAAATAATTCCATGAAATGAAGATGGTTTACGAGTTTTGACTCACGAGTCACAGCACCGAGTCTGAGTCAAGTCTCGAGTCGCTCAGTGCAAGTCTAAAGTCAAGTCACAAGTCTTTGTTTGTGAGACTTAAGTGCAACTCGAGTCCGAGTCTCAGACTCGCGTCCCCATCTCTGACACATTGTAGGCTGCAGATAACGTCGGTTATTGTCCGTCCGCTTAACTAGGGCACAAAAACTGTCTTCTTTCTATTTCGATTTTATCTCTCCTTCATTCAACTGTATCCTAATGCACCTGCTAGTCAGCCCTTAAGGTGCCAGCGGCTCAAATCATGATCAATATGCACTCATGACAGCGTCTGAAATGAACCGATTTTGGCAACTGAAGGCAATTTGGAAAGCAGGCCAGAAAAAAATGCACATCACTCAAAACACAGTATTAGCATTCAGTTAAAAAAGTCTTATGAAAAGGCATTATAATGCATTATAGAACCAGACTTTATGTAGTCGTATACTTATGCATAGGTCTTGTGCATGTAACTTAAGCCAGCAGTCAAGCTGTTATGCAGATGTATGGCAAGCACTAAGTTGTGTATGCTATTTCACATAAACGCACTCATATAATGCTAAAATGTTATGATTATGTTCAATATCATAACGTGCAATTTCTTATATGCAACAGTCTTATGTGCATTGTTATGTGCAGTTTTCGTAATAAGTGCTAAAAGGTGAATTATGTGCGCTGGTCTTACTTTGTGAAATATCACTTCTTATGTCAGAATTACTGATCTACAACCGTTTTTTAATGAAGTTCTTAATAATTTGCTTAACTTTAATTTATTTAGCTATAGTTTTCATACCTCAGCATTTGTGCATATAGCACAGTGTATTTGATGTTGAGTACCTTATTCTGCGGAGTTTTTATTTATTTAGACTTAATATTTAGACTTATATTGTACTTGTCTTGTGTCACTGTTTGTCTGTGCAGTTGAAACATTAGCAGTTTCCTCCAGGATCCACAGTATATATATACAAATCTGAATCCGAAAAACAGAGCAGAGTTCCAGTTTTGTTCCAGTCCTGAACTGAGAGTTATGTTCTCTAGGGATCCTCTAGGGGTCCTATGGCTGCAGAGGTCTGTTCAATGTGTGGGTAGGTGACTTTATTACTCTCAAAATTTATGGGAGAAGACATTCCCCTTCCACCAGTCCCTTTGCTTCTTTATGATGACTCACATAAGCAGCTCAGTGCGGAAGAATGTAAGATAATTGCTGAATCTGCGGCAAAAACGTCCAGATGATGCAGTAAACAATTCATTAGTTTCTGGCATAAACTACATATAAAAAAGAGGTTCACTGTATTTTCATGATAATGCACATGGCTAGGGCTTTAGCGGAATAAGCAATAAAAAGAACTGCCTGTAGCAGTAGAGATATAAAACACATTGTAGTGTGGGTATATATTTATATATATATATATATATAGACATACAGCACCTACGAGTGAAAATAATATTTCAAAACTGATGAGCAATGAGTGTTTTTTCACAATAATATTACAAAATATACAAATTATAACATGATACAGTATAAAGCCATTATTTCGAAACCCAATCATTGGTTTTACTCCTTACATTTGATGTCTCTCTGACACACATTTTAATGGGGCCTCAACTGTCCTCTCTCTCTCTCTGTTTATTACAGAGGGGACTCAAACACAGCTACAGGGCAATCAGGTTGTGATAGTGTCACCTCTGAGGTTCGCTTGAACCCCTGATGATCAGCCCCTGATCGTTGGATAAAACTACTGAATTTCCTGCATACTTTTTCAAATTTGCTCCTTAAACAATAGAACCTCCTGAAAGAACACCTTTAATGTAAGGTTTCACAAATTAATGGCTAGTTAATTCAAATGAAGGGGTTTTGGTGTATTTAAAGTAGGAGTTAAGCACATTTTAAGTACATTCTGTTTGGTAGTGATTACCCCTGAGTGTGTTGTTACTGACCTCCAGGGACTGCAGGTAGCCCTCCTGCGGGTCACAGAGCAGCGAGGAGATGCGGTGGTTATTCCTCATGCAGCGGATGTTCGTGTCCCTCCAGAGAGGAAATATCTGCCTGATCACGGTCATGCGGCCGAGAGCGCTGTGAACCAGCTCCATGATTTCTGTATCGCTCACCTCCTAAGGTCACACACGCACGCACACGCACACGCACACGCACACACGCACGCGCACACGCACACGCACACACACAGGAGAAACAAATGTAGTTTTAGGACACAGAACAAACATAGAAAAAAGAAAAATAATTACGACCCTCTTAAAAACGTGCCAAAAAAATATTTACATTACATGATTGTTCCTTAAACTTTAAACTAAAAAGGTTCGCCACACATTCCCATAAACCAGTAGGAATCAGAAATGGATCTTCTATGGCATCACAATAAAAAGGGTACCTTTCTGGAGAAGGGTTTGGCTATAATCACCCTTTTTAAAGCATTTTTAATCATAGGTCTTCCCTAAGAACTGTGGAAAATGCTTATCTGTAGAGATAGCACCACTTTAATGAAGAGGTAGAGTTATGTGACTGTTAGTCTTGTAGCGCTTGTGCTACATTAAAATATTGATAGGCATCATGTTGCTTTTACTTTTCACAAGTTTTAAACCTGATGAAAATAGCTGAATGGCTTAGCAATGTTGGTTAAATATCTACTGTGTTATTTAACTGTTTTTTGAATAGCAGCTTTTCAACATACTCAAAGATAAGACAAGAGCTTTATTGTCATTAACATTTTGTAAGCATACACAAGAAAATGTGTTTCTCAACTCACAGCGCAGTGCAATATAAAAAGACAGTCACAACATACACACATACATAATTAAGTAGAACAAGAATATAATCATCTAAAAATTTTATCTAAAATAATTTAATTAAAATAGTTGATCTGACCATTACTCCAATCCACTTGCTTTTACTTATGGAGGGGGACTTTTATTAATAAATCTAACAGCCTGTGAGAAAAAGCTATTCAGGTCCTGCTGGTTTTACAGCTGATACACCTGTATCTTCTCCCAGATGGCAGCAGGCAGAAGATGCGATGGGAAGGGTGGTGTAAGTCCTTGATGATGGAAGTAGCTCTGCGGATGCACGATATTAGGAAGACATGCGAAATGCGATAATGTTGTTGAGTATTGCCATGGCGATATCACATGCGAAGTGAGTAAAAACGTAGCCTTTATAGTGTTAATGTTTTTGTGCTTTGGATTTGCTGGTAACAGAGACTCCAGACACTGACTAGTCTATGCAGAAAAAAAATGAAATGCAACATTTCCAACATGTTTTTTTTTATTTACTTTACTTAAATGTAAACATCACTTAATTTATAGTAAGTACTTTTCCAGAAAAAAACTGCAAAAGGAAGAATCTATAACAGCAGCACAGAAGATGAAGAAACTGTCCAGTGATGTTTTTGCCCTCTTCTCTGTGGCTCTGGGTGAAGAGTTTTGGAAAAACACCATTTATTGCAGTTCAGTCAGTCTTTGGCGATACGGATATTGCGGAGGTTGATATCGCGATGATGGTAAATTTGCGATATATCGTGCAGTCCTACTCCCAAGTATTTCACACTGCTAGCAGTCCCATCAATGTATAGGGGTGAGTGTTCCTGTGCACAAGGCCTTCTGAAGTCCATCACAACCTGTTAGGTTTATCCACATTAAGGATTAGGTTGTGGGATCTACACCATGCTATCAGCTGTCTCACTTCTGTCCTATATGCAGACTCATTATTGTCCTTAATAAGGCCGATTACAGCCATATCGCCTGCAAATTTTATGATGTAGTTACCTTGTGATCTAGAAGTTCAGTCATAGGTCAGCAGACTAAAGAGCAGTGGGCTCAAAACACAGCCCTGGGGGGTGTCTGTGCTCGCCGTGATGGTTTTTGATGTGCGGTTCCCCACTCTGGCTGTCTGCTGTCACTCTTTCAAAACGTTAAAGACCCAGTTGCAGATACTGTTGTTCACTTCCAGTGACTGCATCTTTTTCACCAGTTGTTCAGGAATAATAGAGCTGAAAGCACTGCTAAAGTCTATGAACAGAAGTCTGAGAGGGTGTTTCTCTGTTAGATGTGAGACAGGATAAGGTGAAGCATCAAAGAAATCGCATCCTCTGTAAGATCTGTTTGGTCTGTAAGCAAATTGTAATGGATCAAGGTCCGTAGGGAGGCACTTCTTAATGTGCTGCAGTACCAATCGTTCAAAACACTTTACCTCAATATATGTTAGAGCTACAGGGCCAGAGTCAGAGGGGCCAATAGGATTTATCTTTTTAGTGGCGTTCTTGAGTCAGGTAGCTGTTGTTCATGTACCTTTGAGACGTTACATTAGCTAACAGTAGCTGATTATCAAGGTAGGATAATGTTAGCCCAAGTAACTGATAAATTCAGTATAGAACTGAATACTGAACCTCTACTTGAAGTAACTGAAGCAGAGACTTCGTAGTTTTTTTAATGAACAGCTGCTATGAGGAATTACCACCTAAATGATTGATGTTAGCGGTACTTTTAAATCTTTCCACCTCTGCATATATTGTAGGTATTGTACGACAACCAATGGGTTACAGTCTAAACGTTGTATTTTTTAAAAAAAATAGCATTCTAAAAGTAGTATTTTACATGCTTCCAATATTTATTGGTATTTCTGAATGAGTATGATAATATCTGATCAAGCTAAAAATGTAATACATTTAAATAAAATGTAATAAAAAAGCATTTTCTTCTGGGCGTCCAAATACATCCTGTAGAGGGCAACAGTGCACATAAAGCTGCACATGAAACGTATGGTGCTAGAGAAGTCATGATTGTATTGTTTCATTCAAAAATAGCTTTTGCGAGCTGTAAGAGTACAAAGTTGATCAAGTCAAAATATTTTAATTTCAGTTATTTCCATCAGCATCACTTTTCTTTAATGACCTCCTTATTCACTCAAACAGGTTTAAGACTGGGAGGTTCTGAATTCCCAGGTTTAGCACCCTCACCATAGTCTAGCAGTAGGCTACTAGAACAAACATCACTTGTTGTACCTTCATACCAACCTGCTATTGAAAAATAAAGGCAAATTTGATTTTTTGTATAGTTTTTTATAGTGTACATAGGTATAGATATATTTATATATACTAAATTTAGATATAGCTTCAAGTTTATTCCTATAGCACATTATCATACACAGAAGGTCATTCAATGTTTCACAGAATGGGAACAAAAATGATATTGTAAGAATGACTTAATAAAGGCCTTTACTGATGCTGTGTGGTAGTTTGACTACAATTTTTATAGGATGGAATAAAAAGGCTTTGTTACAAATTTAGTTACAAATACTAGTCTAGGTGTGTATTTGAATGGTGGATGCTGTTATGTGGAGACTGACTCTCTGCTGTAGCTCCGGTGAAGAATCTGACCACACTGCCCTCTTCTAGCCTTGATACGTACAATGCTTAAAGCTTATTCAGCAGCCTTATTGCACTACATAGTATAAAAATCTTTACAAATTTCCAGTCCTACCTTCTGTTTACACACTTTGGCCTTTTTATCAGAAATGTCTAATTAAATATTTGAGAGTCCTTTCCAGGAAGGGTCACTGCCATACACACAGGGTCAGTATGGGTCAGAACTTGGATATTGTTTACTCCTGTCCAATATTGTGCCTGTCATGCTCTTGCAGTCTCTGAAAGCAATAGTTTAGCAAAAAAACTTCCGCCAAATGTAGTTCAACCAAGATCTTTGGAGTCCAATTTTTTTATATGAGTTGAATGTTGCCAACAAAGACTGGAAGTCACGTAAATCTTCTCTGTGAATATAACCCCAAAGGATTGCTCTACCCACCCAAACCACATCCAGCTCTTCATTAAGGTGGCACAGATTGGTCTATAAAACAGTATGACTTATTGTTATCAGAATTTCTTTGTTAGTAATGTTGGTCTCTTAGCTCCAGTGCTTTAAAAAGCAACATTTTAATGCCAAATGTCTTGAATGATGAACTAAATCTGGGGTAAGTGGAGTGATTTAGATTTTTCACTGACCTGTTCTTTCACTCTCACTCTGTCTATCTGCCTCTAGTTCCTGCCTGTTCTCATTTTACTGCTTTGGAGTAAATGCATTAAGGCTTGTGCATCACGTTTCAGGCGCAAATAGGACACGCTCTGCTTGAAAAAAACATGCGTGTGACGTACAAAAAAAGAATATAAGTTGGTATGGATCTTTTATGAGCCGTGTACATGAAGAAACCCGAAATGTGTTTTCATACGTGTGAATATGCAAAGTGTATTCATATACAGAAAAGATCCTATTTGATATATTAAAGTGTCAGTGTTCGGTTTTGTATGAATTTTGTCTACTGCCTTGTGTAAATTAGCAGCAGTCTCAAATTGATATGATGTGTATCATAGTTGAATGTGTATCACGGTGGTTTAATTTATGTCCATATATTAATGTTCATTAAGACATGCCATGACACCTACATCTACAAGGCTTCCTATATCTGAAGATCAGTCTTTATGGAAAATACTGCCCCATAGTTTTTATACAGAATTGATTTAATCCGGCCACATTAGAAGGTTTTGGAGCCGGAGCTGCCTGATAGGACCAGTCGCAAAATCTCAGCATCTTATCTGTAGGGTCCAGGCCACACTAAGGCTTTGAATTTGTTTCTTTTGAACTGTTCAGAGGTGGACTTGCTCATGTGCTTCGAGGTTCTCCTGCTACTTTTCTTGGAATCAAGGTGGGGAATTTTTTTTGCAAGCCTTTGTTTTCTGATTTCGCCCAGTCTTTTTGTCATGCTGGATGCATAAACAGACAAGAGAGGGCTGTAGATCCTTAGAAATGTTCATCTGGATTCTTTTGTGACTTCCTGAATGAATTGTCGCTCTGTTCTAGGAGGAATTTTGGTTGCCCCCCTCTGGGACGGCTCCCCACTGTTGCAGGGTCTCTGAGATAATAGCTCCCAGTGTGGTTTGCTGGAGTCCCAGAATCCCAGTTGACTTAGTAACCCTTTTCAGACTGTTATGTTTCAATAATCTTGTTTAAATTGCATTTGATTGTCTGATCTTTAGTTTCAACAAGACTCGGAGTAATCAAGAACGGGTAGATCTAGTCAAATTGATTCCACTGATCAACTTAACTCTTTTAAAAATATAATTATGCTGTTGCTATTATACTATAATATCGTATATTACATAATATTATATAATATTATAATATCATATTTGATAGTAACTGTGTGTCACATCCGTACCACCTCTGTCACGCCGCCAGCGGAGTTTGTCACCGGAATTGTGACCTGGGGGTTCGCAGGTTTCTTCTCAGTATAAAAGGACGGCCCAGTCTAGCCTGCTGTCTTAATCATCAGCCCTCATCACTGACCCGCGTGCTCTCGTGCTAACTGGGTTACTCACAATGCTTTGAAGGAAAAGCTCTGCAGCTTCATCTCTCTGAACACTCGTGCTGGCCTTAGCCTCCGGCTTCTCTTGCGTCTCTTTGGATAAGAAGCTCCTGTAAGAGGTGCCAGCATGGAGTACCCCACGTAAGCTAAGACTCTGCTTTCCTTCTTCCTTTCTCTCTTGTGCTAAAGAAGTAACCAACATGGCTAAATGTCCCGTGGCTGGATTCCCTGCTCTGCAGCTGCAGCACATATCAGAGCTTCCATTTTCTGAACCCCTCCTGATTTCCAGACGAAGTTCATTGGGCTCTGCTCAGCAGGAGCTCACACGGTTGAGAGTGGCCCTTGCTTTTGTCCGAGCGAAGGACGGCGGCTCTAAAGACTTCAGTTAAAGGCTATTTCTGCCTGAGTTTCTCCCAAAGCTTGACTGTCTTGAGGTTTCATTAAAATCCCTGTTTGTTTGGTACTCCGGCTTTTGCATCCTTCCTTCCTGCAACAGATATTGGACTGTGGCAAATACGCTACAACAGATTTACACTGTGGCACATACACTACAATAGATTAAATTGGGCCCTGTGCATGTCTTTGAAGCAGTTGTAACTATTGCTGTGTGTTGGATGAACTTTGCTCTCTCAGACATGTGAGCAGTTTTGACAGAAAGTAAATTCAAAAAGTCTTAACTTTGTAATTGATACCTTCACTGATTATACAGGCAAAGGTCTTGAACATGTACTGAAAGAATATTCACCAACAGAACACTTTATCAGCTCTAGTTGTCTGGGGTTCACCTAATGTTTCTTGCTGTATGTGTGTTTGTTATTTTCTAATGGAAAAGTAGAACAGAAACCTTGTGGAATGAACTTCATGCATTAACACCACTGTCTCTTCCCTACTGAACACACTTTTGTACTAAGCCTGTTGATGACTCTACATTCTCACCTCTCCTTTCACATCACAGGACATAGCAAACTAAACATTCACTCCGAGCTCATATAGTGGCCTAATCAAGTCACATTTGGCTGCTCTTTCTCACCTACATACGTCTGGCCCTCAGTCTTTGTCATTTCCTCTCCTGTTATCTGTCTAGCGTCTCTTTAAGGAGACACTGACCTAAATGTGTAAAGGCCCAGACAGAATGAAAGGCTGTGAGATCTGGGAAAAAAATAGCATTCGATTCAACAGTGGCTTAATGGCCTTCAGGAACAAAACAAGAACAAAAACAAGTCCAGCAGTGACCCAGCGAGCGGAACGCGGGGACCGTAGATGACAGGCGCTCTGCAAATTCATTAATCAAAACGGCTTCATCTGACACATGAATTATCTACGTTATGGTGTTCAGTCAGAGTTATTAATCATTCAGGGCATGACTTAGAAACTCTGAGGATCAACAAGATATGTTCAGAAGACAGGACCTCCAGGACGTTGGGACACATTGGCAGCTTTTTTTGAATTGTGAAACCTGGGGTGTACAAATTGTCTCTGTGTGTGCAGGTTTATTTAAAAATGTCCTGCTGTAAAGTGGATGGTAGTGCAGACCAGAATCTAGATGCATGTGCGAGATGCACATACTTCTAATCTTTAAATGCTCCACTGTAGTTTGCCCATATACATATACATAATTGGAATAAAAGTTCAAAGCAATTTAACAGGTTACTACAATCACCTGCATCTGTAACATGATGTGATTATATTTTACTCTGGATAAGAAAACCAGCCAAAAGCAATATATGAAACTATTAAGTCCTCAGAAACACTTTTAATAATAAAGTTCAAGTGCCATTTGGCAACTTACAGTCATTAATTCCAGGGCAGCCACTGAGGGTGTTTTGCTCAAGGACACAATGGTAGGAAGTGTGGGTTTGAACCTGCAAATTTGTGGTCATTGTGGTCATTGCGCCAATTGTTTTACCCACTGGACCAGTAGCACCCAGATGTTTTAACAGACGTCTCCCTATAAGATCATATTTAGATTATCATTAGATTAACCTCAATCCTTAGTAGTTTCAAATACATGCCTTTTATACCAGGTTTTGCTACAATTCTGTACATATTGTGTATAAAATTAAATAATGTGGGTGAAATAAGAATCCAGGAGGAGATTTATGTACACCTGTTGAAGTTATTTCTATTATTTAATTTGATCCAGTTCTACTTCCCTAGCAATGTAATATGGAATTACCTCCCCACTGAGTAAAGTAACTAGACATGCTTCTGTATCATCACTGCTGTCTAGGAGAGCAGAAATTCCCAGACTGTGTTTTCTTATCTGACACTATCTTGCAACAAATCTGAACCATCTCTTTGCATATTTGGGACATCGATTGCGAAACAGGCTTCATTTGAAAAATGGTATGCATATATAATTATATTATAAGTATAATTATAATCACAAAGGCCATTTTAACTATCCTGTTTTCTGTCAGAATTGGACTCTTTCAAATTGTTTAAATAAGAGTTATAGTGAAATGCAGAGTGGCCAGCAGAGGGCACTGTTGCGTCTAGGGTATCATTTTTCAACCTGTGGGCTGCAGCCCCTCACTGAGTTGTGATGGTACCAAGAGGGTTGCACCACTGAGGTACCCTTGAGCAAGGTATCTGGTAGTTGCCCGTGTAATCAGATGGTCATGGGTTCGAATTCCAGGACTGCTAGTGGCACCTCTGAGCAAGGTGCCATCCCCACACACTGCTCTGTGGAGGAATTTCATGCTGTTCACACCATGTGCTGTGGTGTGTTCACGAATAACAAATGGTAAGTTCACCATTTCTAGAATCAAGAAAACTAGGCTCTTGACACCCGAGCATGGAGTGTGGAGCCCAGAGGTCTTTGAAGCCAAACTAACTACTCTAGTACTCTACTCACATGTTTGAGTATTATTGGGTCACACACCCAACCAAACAAGGTCAGCGGTCTCATTTGGTGAGTCATAACTCAAGATCGAACTGTTTAAATCTTCCTGTGGGCGCAAAATCTTATGGAGTTGGTTGCGTGGGCCACTGATGTCTTGGGAAAGGTTGGAAACCGCTGGCCTACAGGGTTAATGGCAAGCGTAAACAGTAAAGTCTACTGCTTCTGAAATGTGTTTATACTATAAATATTACTATATGTATCATTGCAATAAATATCATAAATTAAAGGATTGACAGATAAGAAAATAACTGGTAATGGATCTGACAACCCGAGACAGCCTGGCTCCAGCCTGGCTCCAGCCTGGCTCCAGCCTTCGGTGATGGTGAAAAGTGGTGCGCCTGTGCGAGCTCATTTGTTTCTAGGGTTCTTGAATCCGTGCATAATGAATCTGAGGAGTCTCTTGACACGTCTGTGTTCAGATTTGCCCTCTGTCTTGTGATGGCTGGCACTTATTCTACAGTCCAGACACAGAATGTGAATCAGTAGAGACTGAAGGCCACCAAAAAGGGTAATTCATGAATACTCATTACTGTCAACGCGTAATTACTGTGAGAAGATTTCAGCCAGGTAGTGCACACGCATGTGCATGCACCGACGCTCAGAGAGGGAAAGCAGAAGAAACTGCTTCAGTATTCCACTTCACCGGGTCTGGTCTAGTGCATGTGATTCAGGCCTAATGCACATGACTAGGCCTGTGGAGGGGGGGCACAGCTGTTCCTGGGCCATGTGGGGTCATGCTGAGAGTGAAATGCGCCTCGCTGTGTGAGGCCGCCTTTGTGAGGGCCGCAGTCCGAGCATTCATCAGGACCTTTGTTGACCGTGTCCACCAGAGGAAAGGAAGTGGGTTGTGTTTGTAAAAATCATTCAGTTGCGGATGTATTATTACACAATAAGGGCACTTATTCATCAAAGCTCAGACAGGAGAGCCATGAGTGATGTATGGAACATTCTTGCATCTGATCCATCAAAATACTGAAACAAGGCCAGACCGACGATTCAGCTTTTAAATGAATAGAATTCCTTTTCAATATTCATTGGTCCTTGTTCATTATTAACTACTCTCTGTTCAGTATTCACTACCTCTACTCAATATTCACCAATTCCTGCTCACTAATGACTTCTCCTCACCCACTACGCACTACTCCATTCCTATAATGACTCCCTGCTCACTATTCACTAATTCCTTCTCACTGTTCACTACCCCCTGCTCACTATTCCCAGCTCACTATATACTACACCTTGCTCATTATTCACTACTCCCTACCCTTCATTAACGACTCACTGCTTCGTTCCTCTATTGACTCCCTGCTCACTATTCACTAATTCCTTCTCACTGTTCACTATTCCGTTTACTGGCACTATTCTCTGCTTTCTGTTCTCTACTCCTTGATCATTATTCACAATTTATCACCTTTCATTAACAACTCCTTCTTCACTATTTACTACACTACACTCACAATTCACTACTCCCTGCCCACTATTCACTACTCCCTTTTCACTGTTCACTTCACTCTGTTCACTATTAATGACTCCTTGCTAAGTATCCACCACTGCCTGCTCACTATTTGCTACTACCTGCTCACTTTTCACTATTCTCTGCTCATTTTTCAATGTGCCCTACTCACCATTTACTACACTCTTCTCAATATTCATTAATCCCTGCTCACTTGTCACTATTCCCTGCTCACTATTCACTACTCCCTGCTCACTATTCACTACTCACTTCTCAATATTCACTACTTCCTACTCACTATTTACTCCACTCTGCTAAATATTCCCTGCTCACTGTTCACTACTCCATGCTCACTCTTCACAACACCCTGTTCACTATTCACTGTTTTCTGTTAACTACTCCCTCATCTACAGAAGCATCAGTATATTTTAGTATGTTAATCAGTTATGTTTTATATAATTTATTTTAAATTAAGAAAATAAGAAACATGTGTCATGGGTCTAAAACAGCCCTATGTGCCCTTGTTCTAAGAAGCGGATTTATATTAGAAAAATAAGAACATTTTGAGCAGACAGTATCAGATGTCTGGACTGTATTTCCAATATGTCGTTCTTTTAGTGTCAGTAATTCAGAGGAGTGATTCATTTTTTATTCTTGTGTTTTGTTTTTCCCCTAAGAATGATTTATTTTAAAGGACCTACATGCATTTTTTTTGCTTTTCTCGTTTATCAGCTGAGAATCATTAAGAGCTCATACCCAACATGTTTTGTATTTCATTTTTTCCCTAGCTGATCATTTGTATTAGAGGGCCCATTTTCTTCGTATTTAATTATCTCAGTTGAGGGTGATTTACTTTAAAAGGTTCATATCCAATATTTTTCTCCTATTCAGGTTTTTCCCTGAGGAAAATATATCAGTAAGAGTAATTTTTTTGAGGGATTAATCAATTAGTAAAATGAATGCCTATGAATGAATACGTCAGTTCCCTTAGTGTATATTCTCTTACAAAGACTTTTAGAATGTGTCTACTTACACTTACTCCTCAGCTGAGGGACTAGGTAGCTCAAACTCAAGTTCATGCTTACTAATTACATGTTGATGACTTTAAAACTGAATTAGCTACTTTAATGCAAGGATTTCGGTATGATTACTATTCTAATTATCACTACTATTTTGCTTGTATTAAGACTAACATTATTTAGGCATTTTGTACTTCCTTCAGGGTAAAATTACAACGCTGAATTTTATCGCTCAGGTCAACAAACTGTCTATGATATCTGCATACACTCATGTGTCTGTGGTGAGATATTTTGCCTCAGCAAACTAAATGCAAAGGATCTCCTGCAGTGTCTCATGCTGACTTTGAACACATCCCTCAAATCATACAATATATCAGCCTCTGACTGAGTCTGTGCTCTCCTGCACGCTTGAAAAAAATGATGCCTTGGTATTCAAAGCACGAACATCGCTATTCAATAAGCGCTTGGCATTTACAGCAGCTTCAAGTTAACTACACCTCTAAAGCCAGTAGAAAATGTAGAAACGGGAGGGGAGGAGAAATGAAAGCGAGGAGGGAGGAGGAACTGTTGCGGGGGAAAAGAGAGAGCGCTAGAGAGAGAGAGATATTGAGAGAGAGAGAGAGTGGGAAAGAAAGAAAGAGAAAGGGAAGAGAGAGAGCGAGCAGAAGGGAGAGAGAAAGGGAGGGCAGAGGGGAGAAGAAGAGAGAAGGAGAGAGAAAGAGAGAAGGAGAGAGAGAGAGAGAGAGAGAGAGAGAGAGAGAGAGAGAGAGAGAGGGAGGGAGGAACAGAAATAGAGACTGAGAGAGAGATAGAGACTGAAAGAGCGAGAGAGAGAGACTGAGAGAGAAGGAGAGAGAGAGAGAGACGGAGGAAGAGAGATAGAGACTGAGAGAGGGAGAGATAGAGGTAAAGAGGAAAGAAGGAAAAGCAGAAAATACAAGCAGTAAGCAAATTAAAAAAGAAAAGAATATATTTATTATAATCTATTCTGTTCATTTCAAATAATATTTGTCAAATTATATTTTAGTGTCGTTTATAACATTATGTTTAAAAAAACAGTACATTTTATTGCACCAGTAAATAAAAATTGTTTAACACAGTCATTCCAGTTTAGACCAGAAGAGGCAGAGCATGGGTGCAATGTAAAGAAGACTGTTAGAATGTACTAGCCTTAACCATCCCAACTTCATCATTATGTGATATGGAGTGGCCCAGCCAATTTTAAATGACTTTATTATAGCTGCTGTATAACTGAAGTTACATTAAAGTATATTTTCACATATATTTTACTCACACATATTATCCAGGCTCTGATTCTTAGTCCACTGAACCGGACCAGTTTCAGAGGAATGTTTCTGTTGGTTAAGACACACAGTGACCTACGTATGAATCATTCAAGCAGAACAAACTGAAGTCCTGAACCAGTGAAGAACCAGGAGCAGATGATTCCAGATGATCAGGCGGTGATCAGTATACTGGTGGTGCTGAATGTTGAGTGGACGGAGCTCCTTTATCTAGAACTCCTTGTATCTTTAGACACTTTGCAATAAATCAGTTTTTCCTATTTTTTAATCTACTCAGTATACCAAAGAGGTGACAGGCATAAAAAAAACCCAAAATAAGAAGAAATGAGAGGAGGCTTCATTCCAAGGGTGATAACAGTGTGAAAAACGATGCGCTACAATTTAAGTGCTATAGTTAAGCTACTTTGCTTAACCCTCTGACATCTGAGGCCTTCATGGCACTTTCAGGCAATTTGCCACCCCTTTATCCCCCTTTATCCCTTATTATTATAGTATTTACATCTAACTAAAAACATCTTTGGCAAAGTGACAAGTATTCTTATATTCTGGAAAGTGACAAATATTCTTATATTATGTAAGAATATATGAGTAAAGTGAATGTGAAGCGAATGTGAAGCAAATATATATTTTTTAAATATTGTGTAAATATGACATCTATTTTCAGAGGTCTTCAAACCCAGTAAAAAACCACACCCTACATATGTCTGAAGTAGACCTTTGAAGTTTGAACCTTGTGTGTTGGCTACACATCGGTAAAAGGAGCATTCAGAAATGTTATGTAGCTTTACATACATGTTGTTTGCAGTGAAGCATGATTAAAGGCATTTAAGGTGTTTTAAATCATAGCTAAATTACATAATTGTTTGGATATTTTGGACTTCAAGACTGGGAGGGTGAAGACTAGCATGATTCCTCCAAGTTACATAAGGCCAGTTATTCTCTCTTGGACTAAACATGCAATCCAATGACAGGGCACTTTACTCTAATTTAAATACACTCAAGCTGTTATGAGTTGTCCCTAGAATAATACATTTAGTATGTCAACAAGTGCATTTAAATTATAAATAAAATATATACTTTTTTATTGAGTGTGTTTCAAACCAGGCTTACTTTATAGAATTAGGGCTAATGAACAACAGAAAATTCCCTTTGTTTTATTTACTACACATTATTAAAGGAGTTTCCAGAGCACTTCTGCCGGTTGGTTGAAGTCTTTTTGGTTTATCGCTCTCACTTTGGCTACATGGGAAATCATGTAAATGAGTGTTTTGCTTGAGCAGTTCTATTAAGAGATAAAGAGGTGGGGTGTGTGCCTACCTCATTCGCATACACCCAGTGACTGTCTTTGGATGCTAGGTTGGTCTCCACAGCCTGAGAGAGAGAGAAAGAGAAAGAGAGATAAGTGAAATGAACATTAAACTTTAAACCTTAAGAGCTGCAGTTAGTGCTGGTTGTGGATGACGCATGGCGTAATTCAATGTAACCAGTTTCTCAATTGTAGCTCTTTGAAACAAACAGAGACATTCTGTTGTGACTTCACTTGAAAAGGAAGAGTTGGAAACAGTTTGTGGAAAGAAAATCATAAAACACTCCAAAAATCATTCTTTACCTGAATGATTTATGTATAGTATTATATGCCTGATTTCAAACCCAGGACAGTCTGTTAAAATTTCAAACCCAGGACAGTCTATTGTGATGTCAAACCCAGGACAGTCTGTTGTGATTTCAAACCCAGGACAGTCTGTTGTGATTTCAAACCAAGGACAGTCTGTTGTGATTTCAAACCCAGGACAGTCTGTTATGATGTCAAACTCAAGACAGTCTGTTATGATTTCAAACCCAGGGCAGTCTGTTATGATTTCAAACCCAGGGCAGTCTGTTATGATTTCAAACCCAGGGCAGTCTGTTATGATTTCAAACCC
>JBBJLR010120199.1:0-19481 GCA_037577145.1 Brachypetersius gabonensis | reverse complement strand
ACAAACCCTAACTGATTAAGCACATAATACACACGAGTATCCAAAATCTTTGAATGTGCACCATCCACCAATTTCCAAAGTGCTCTGGCACGTAACACATGGTCAGTGAATGAGGAGGTCCAGTAAGGGTTTGCAAAATGTGCTTTTCAGGACCATAGAGGGGAAGACATATGATGGATTGGTGAAGAAGAAAGAAGAGGCTCAGCAGCAGTACGCTCAGGCAGTATCTCGAGGAGAAAGTGCCGGAATGGTCAGGTACAGTCAAGCTGAACTGAGTGCTACTGTGGGCTTAGCTTCATTTGATTTCAATCATCTGAGGCAGTTCTACCTAATTTAATCTCCTGAAACGCCATCTTTGTGTGCTCCAGCTCGGTGGGCCGGACTCTGGAGGAGTTCAAAACCTCAGTGACTGTGGCTGGTAACAGTAAAGTGACATTTGAACTCACCTATGAAGAGCTGCTAAAACGACGCCTTGGCAAATATCAGCTGCTGATCAATGCCCAGCCCATGCAGCCAGTGGGCGACTTCAAGGTACCGCAGACGCTAACAGTAACAATAAACACAGTTGCAGTGTCTCTCCAAGTCATATCATTTTTTGACTGTCATACAAATCAGTATATTAGTCCTTTTTTGTTACACTATTATGGTACATAATATATACAAGCTGAAATAATCCAAATTAGCATATTAGCTGCTAATAGCATGCTAGTTATCTTATAGTCCCAATAATTTCATAGCCTCTACACCACCCAACAATAACAATAATCTCTTTACACCCCTCCCAAAAATGTTACGTCTCTCTACTCCCCACCCCAAATAGGAATTTCACATATTTACATCCACCCAAGCAAAAATCTTACCTCTCTACATCCCCTGAACAAGAATTATATATCTCTTCACTCTCCTACAAGAATTTTACATTTTTACACCCCTCCAAATAAGAATTTTACCTATTTCTGTAGAAATCTACAATTTTACCCCAAATTCCTCTCAACTGCACATGGTTTATACTGTGTGAAAGAGTGAAGTCAACTAAAAGGTGAAAAGGTCACCAAAGTGAATCACTACAATGAAAACATGCGAGCAATTCATTTTTATTTTAAAGAACCAGTTTTAAAGAGTAGTTCATGTTTTGGAGTCTTGTTAGGTTTGCTGTTCTGAATGTAATTTTTGCTTCGTCCTCTTTTCAGATCGATGTGCACATTTTTGAAGGTCCACAGATTTCCTTTCTGGAGGTGAAGGGGGAGCTGAGCTCAGAGCAGCTGACCAGTGCTGTGACCACTACACGATCCGGTAACAAGGTAAGCATTATATATTAAAGTGGTACTCCATTCACTCCTTCAAACTGATCTGTCATATGTGACATTCAAGAAACAAATAACACAAAATATGTTCTAAAAAAATGATTTAGCTCCAAAAAAGTAACTTTACAGAAGGGAAAACCCTCCAGTGTACTTAATGAAACCGGATGTTTTTGTAAGCCCTTTTTGACCTTTTCTCCTGGTCTGTTCATCCTGAAATCTGGACACAGTGTAAATGGCACCAATTTTTTTTTCTTGTGAGGTGGCAAAATAAAGCATGTAAAAAGCAATAAAATATTCACATTTATGATTAGATGTAACAAAGGAAACGACGTTTGTCCTCTGATTTTAGGCATGGGTGAACTTCTACCCCACTCGCGAGCAGCAGACCCAGTGCAGAGCCTGCACGATAAATGGGATAAAGGGAGATCTGATCATCACCTATGATGTAGAGAGACTGAAACCCAGTGGAGAAGTGCAGGTACTGAACTTTACTGGACAAGAAAGCTGTAAAAATAGCAGCAGACAAAGCAAAGCTACAGGTACTGAACTTTAACAAAGCTACAGGTACTGAACTTTAACAGTAAAATAAAACTGTAACACATATTAGCAGAGGAGAACTGAAGGTACTGAACCTTACAGACTCAATATTTACTTACGCTTACTTATGATACACCAATTTTGCTCTGTTTATTACTTAAGTAAAAATAAAAAGTTACTTAGAATATAAAAATCCAGATCCAGCCTGTATAATATTGCAGTAATCTACATTGTTTGCGCCTACAAGGATTTGTCTAAGATTATTTTGTATCTACCTAATCTAAGATTCTAAGATTATTTGAACAGTTTATAGTCTCAAATTTAAAGCATTTTCTGATAAATCGTTTTGGGCAGCTTTGGGCAGTTGGTTGATCAGTTGATGTTTTGATGTTTTGAGGTAACTAATCATTTAAGGTACAAAGAGATGTGAAGGAAGCCATATCATCATACGTTTTGTTGAACAATATCCAATTTGACAAGTATTTGAACTGATATTTGAGGAATCATAAAATCTAGTAATAACTTATATACTTTATATACAGTATATATAATTTATTTGTGTAATAAAGTTATATTAATATTGTTATGTATACATATGTATAGTTATACATATCTCCCAACTATATATGTAAAATGTATCACTCCTTATTTTAAAATATGTTTTTCCTTATTTTACTGTCCTAACAGACATCCAATGGATTCTTCGTCCACTATTTCTCCCCCACCGACATTCAGCGCATCCCCAAGAATGTGGTGTTTGTCATTGACCGGAGCGGCTCGATGTATGGCAGGAAAATTGAGCAGGTGAGAAACCAACACACACACCTGAGTGTTCACCTCTGTTTCACACCGTCCATCAGGACAGCAGAACAGTAACCAGGGTCATAATGAAACGACTGCACTGTGGACTCTGCCGGGGTTTTGGTCTGCACTGCAGTGCCGTTTACATGAGGGTGTTGAACAAACATGGCTGATGGAGTTTTTGTTTCAGACGCGTCTGGCGATGCTGAAGATTTTGGGAGATCTTGCAAATGACGACAACTTTGGACTGATCACTTTCGACAGTCAGGTTGAGGTCTGGCAAAAGGAGCTCCTCCAGGCTTCAGAGAGGAACCTGCAGCGAGCCAAGGAATTCGTGAAGAACATCAGAGATCGAGGAGGTAAGTCGACTTTCATACCAAATCTTGAGTCAGTTCTTTAAAAGAATTTATTATATTAAAAAAAATGAATAAAAGCATGTATTATTATTATTATTATTATAGTCTGACCTCCCATAAACATTTACCATTTATTTCAAGAAATCTCAATTGTCTAAAATGTGTAGGATTGTCTAAAATGTGCCACTTCAATTAGGATAAGAGATAATGAATAGATGAATGAATGAATGAACCATTTACCAAATGAAGAAACAAATGAACGAACGAATGAATGAACAAAAGAATTCATGAATTAATTAACAAATTTCCACCCTATTATGCGACATCATATTTCATTGGCTACAAAGAAAACCTCACTCTGTGCAACAGTGTTTTGATCTGCAGTCACTTAACCCGTCACGATGTACAGGGATTGTAGGGATTGCATTGACTCTAAAAGCGCTTACCTGAATGGAAAAGGAGACACTGGTGGCCCATAAATGCGAAGAGGGAGAGTACAGGGAACTATCTACATAAACGTTTAAGAAATAGCTGACTTTCCTTTCCCAGCCACTGACATCAATGCTGCATTGCTGAGGGGGGTGGAGATGATTAAAAGACACCCCCGGGAAGGCTCTGCTTCTATCCTCATCTTGCTGACTGATGGAGACCCCACCTCAGGTACAGAGACACTACAGAACATGGACCTTAAGACCTCAGTATTGACCCCTCAGTGCATAGTGTCACATAGTTGTGGCATCTGACTGCTTTCCATTAAATAACTACACACCAAGATACATTTTGTTTCATGTAATTATCCAAACTTAACTTTAAACTGGCTGTTTTGATTAATGCAACATCGCCCATTTGAATCATCCTTGCAATTTAAAAGGAGCGGAATTGACAGTAATCACTGGTCCAGTTAATGGAGTCCCAGAGAATGGAGTAATTGTCTAAAACTATAAGGCCAGCATCATTCATCCAGCTATCCTGTTAAGTAGTGTAAAGTAGCCTTATCACTTCGGTAAAGTCTTAACCTCCACTGCTCCATGCTCCACCTCCACAAGTGAAACCAACATAGCAAACACTCATAAAGCTACATGACACAAAAAAGACACAATAGTAGCCTTTGTGAGAACTGATGCTTGTTTTAATAAAACGTAATTATTGTTTATGTAGGTTTATAACTACTAGCTATGCTTGTTTGACTTGTGGGACATGGAGACATTAATGAAATGCAGTAAAAATGTACCAGAACTATTGCACGTTGTATACAGTGGTATTGTACCAGAAATATTGCATGTTGCATGAAAAATATTGAACATGAAAGAACCATTGCACTTATCAGTTTTCTTGTCTTGTGCGAGTTGTTGATTTTAGAGTCTGACAGCAGCTGAAAATAAAGACTTACGATATCTCACTGAAGAAGTTGTTTTCACAATAGAGATAAAATCAGTCTTTATGACAAATGGCGCTTGTTAAAGTAAGCCTTATTTAATGTTTGTGTAGGATTATGCCAGGTTTCATAAAAGGCTTTTGTCATTGCTTGTTTGTAAATTCTGCATCTTTTAAAAACGGAGGTATTGCGGAAATACCAAGGTATTATGTAACTGTGCTAAATCAAAGAGCGTGGCAGGTTGCAACATCACCAGCACGTTTAGTAAAGTGTTTCCACTAAACCATCAATGCTTTGTTTTCCACAGGTGAAACCAACATAGGCCAAATTCAAACCAATGTGAAAAACGCCATTGGTGGAAAATTTCCCCTTTACTGCCTGGGCTTCGGATATGACGTTAACTTTGATTTCCTGGAAAAAATGTCCCTGGAGAACAACGGACTCGCTCGCAGGATCTACGAGGATTCAGATGCTGACCTCCAGCTGCAGGTGTGGTGGGGTCACAATCATGTAATACCAAGCGAGTAGATTCAATGTTGACATTGATGGGAGTTTAAAAATGGCAACTTTACTCCATCCATAGTGCAACCACTAACATACATTAACGTACATTAACATCAAAGTTAGTAAAAAGTACAGGTGTGTGCTTACAGGTTGGCACAGTCCTCCATTAACAAATAACGAAGTACCGTAACCACAGAACACAATAAATTCTTTATTTTAATTTGTCACCTGACTGGAGCCTTGAAGTGCATTCTGAGGCAGGTACTGTTACTGATGTACAAATTTATATTATCATACACTCATCAAGATACTGTTAACCATATCCACATCATAAATACAAGGATGGGTGTTTACCGTCCAGCACTAGTCTGTTACTAACCCATCACCAAACCCAATGTGTTCTGTATTTTTGAGGACAGAATTCTTAATATCAAGACATCCTCTTTCTCTGGACCTGGACCTTATTAAAATACATACAGCTTCAGTCGGTCACATGTTATCAAGAAACGGCAAAGCCAACCTGAAAATCCTGGGTTGGGAAAGTGGGACAGCAGAGAAACAGAACTGTTAGCAGTCTATGTTGCAAACACTGACAAAAACAGCAGTTTTATTTGAACCTTTTTAATTTAAAATTATTACTCGGGGCAGTTCAGTAGTCACTGGATATTGGTAGGTATGTGTGACTACTGCCCCCACCAAGGCATTCCCCTTGCGATGAGGAAGTCGTGGGTTCGATTCCTAAGACTGCTAGGCACCTCTGAGGTACCCTTGAGTAAGGTACCATACCCACACACTGCTCTCCGGGCACTGTGTTCCTGGCTGCCCGCTGCTTCACTTGGTGAATGGGTTAAATGCAGGAATAATTTTGTGCTGTTCACACTGTGTGCTGTTCACGTTTGACAGAATGGTCACTTTCACTTCACTTTCACTTCAGTTCTGTGCCGTTGTGTGATACCCCAGTCGGTTTCATGCTGATACTCCATGCTGCTTTCATAGAACTAAAGCATTATTGTTATGTTTGGCAGGGCTTCTATGAAGAGGTGGCCACCCCTCTGTTGACTGATGTCAATTTGAACTATATTGGAGCAGCAAACCTCACCCAAACCACCTTCAGCCACTACTACAATGGCTCAGAGATCGTTGTGGCTGGACAAATCACAGACAACAACTTGGAGACATTCAAAACGGAAGTCATCGCAATCTCAGTAAGACCATCTCTGTCTGCAAAATGTTCTCCTAAAGACCACAGCACTTGATATCAAGACCTTCCTCTTCCCTTCAATGTTTTCAATCTTTGCAGAAAAACAATGAAGTGAAATATGAGGACTCTGTGTCAGTGAAAGACATTGTTGACGTTTTGCCTGAACATGAAAACTTCATCCAGCGACTCTGGGCCTACCTAACAGTGAAGCAGCTCCTGGAGAAAGAGTGAGTGCCAGCTTAAGTGTTTGTGTGTGAGTGTGTTGCAGGGCTGACACAATGTCTCAAAATGGATTGCTTGATGAATAAAATATTCTATTAAAATTTAAATTAAAAACTTTCTGAATCGTTTTAGTGATTCACTTGTGGTTTGAATGATAAATGCAGAATCTGCTGGTCGTTATAAAGCCATGCTCATTCCTAACATTCTCCTCTAGAAGGAGCACTCCAATCACTTTTGTGAGTGCCACTGAAAGGAAGGAAATCACACCAGTAGGATCTCACTCTTGCACATTACATGTATTTTATGTAAAATTGTTTTCTGCAAAAACTTTAACTAGTTATCAAAGAAATCACTACTTAAGAAAAATTCCAATTTATGACCATTTGTAAACATTATAATTTATTTCTTTTAAATTTTGTGGACAGTAAATGGAAAATGTTCTTGTGCATCTAGCATTTACATTTTCCTATAGTGTCCTGTAGTGCTGTGTTTCATCATCATCATACTTTTCATGTGTTTTCGTCCATCATCTGTTCATTTACTGCAATATCCAATGTACCTTGTGCAAATACACCATATAAACTTTGGGAACCTGTGGAACTCTATAAATACTGCCAGCTTAACAGCTTGATTACCAAGTCCTACAAGCTAATTAATACACCAGCATTGCTTGTCTAGCACTGACTTCACCTGACCATTAAATGGGATATGTTTTCCTTTCTAAAGATTAAGGTCAACTATGTCTAAGATCAAAGACTTTTTAATCTGTTTTATTTAAGTTGCAACTGATGCATGAAAATGAATAAGTAATTGATGTTTTTGTTGTTAAGTAGTTTTTTTTATGATGTGTCAACCTTTCAGAGTGACGCTTAAAGGCGAGGAAAAAGATGCAGCCAAGAATGAGACACTGCTCCTTTCTCTGAAGTATAAGTTTGTGACTCCTCTGACCTCTATGGTGGTCACCAAGCCCCAGGAAGACACCACCCAGGTGGCTCATAAGCCCAAAGAAGGAGATCAGCCTCACATATCTGCTGACCGCTTGCTAGCCTACCCAACGGGTTCTCGTAAGTGGAGTAAATTTTAGCTCACTTTTGCTAGAAAATGTGGAGTTTGGTTGTGCACTTGCTGTGTTGGTTGTGGTTTGATGAGTCTGCTGAGTGTTTTGCTCCACAAGATTTTTTTGCGAAGCCATGTTGTGTCCCTTTTTTGGCACCCAAACTGATTTAAAAAAAAAAAAATTTTTTAAATGATCAATATACTACCTTTGATCAACCGATCAAAATTCTGGATAAGTTTTTTTGCTTGATGCTTTTTTAAAACATCAGTACCTCTGATGGTGACAGGGGTGGGAGGAGGAGCCAGTTTCCTAAAGTCCACAACCACCATGGGTGTTGCATTATGAGGAACAAAACATATTCAGCTGACCATTAAGTACAGTCGCCATGGAGAAGATGATACTCTTTTTTTCTCCCTCCTCTGTTATTTATACTGTTTACTGATTTGTTCTTTATATAAAATTCTGAATCAGATTCAGCACTTTTTCTCCTCTGCAGAAAGAGTTCCGTATTCTGGTCATCGTAGAGGTAATTTCTTCTAGTTAAATATGTTGATCATTTCAGCTTGAGGAAGCCCTTATTATTACACAAAGAACTTTGACCAGACAATATGTCCAGTCTAAAGCCAGCCTAACACTCTGAACAGTCATGCTGAGTGATGGGGAGAAGGAGGACCACCCTAACTACCCAGAGAGAGAGAGAGGACAGTTATACTGAGTGATGGGGAGAAGGAGGAGGACCACCCTACACACCCAGAGAGAGAGAGAGTATAGTTATACTGAGTGATGGGGGAGAGGGAGGACCATCCTACACATCCACCCAGAGAGAGAGAGGACAGTTATACTGAGTGATGGGGGAGAGGGAGGACCACCCGACCCACCCAGAGAGAGAGAGAGGATAGTTATACTGAGTGATGGGGGAGAGGGAGGACCACCCTACACATCCACCCAGAGAGAGAGAGGACAGTTATACTGAGTGATGGGGAGAGGGAGGACCACCCTACACATCCACCCAGAGAGAGAGAGGACAGTTATACTGAGTGATGGGGAGAGGGAGGACCACCCTACACACCCAGAGAGACAGAGGACCAAAAAATTTTTGCGTGAATTCAAAACCTGTCATGTGTTTCCTCTTAAAAGTCAAAGCCTTAGATCTTCTTCATTTGTCCACAGGAATGGCTGGTGTTCCTGGCCCAGTTGGTGGAGGTTGTTTGTTTCTCTTTCTCTCATTTATTCCTTTCAGTTTATCTATGGTGTTTAATGACCTCTTTAGTATCCAGTGAAATGATTTGTAACCAGTGAAATGTTTGTTCTTCTTTTTCTTTCTTCCCTCTAGGATTTTCGTTTGCTAGTTTGCCAATTCCAGGTTCTCAGCTGTCCTCTCATTTCTTTACTATTTTAATAGTAATAGTGTTCTTAATTTGATTTATTTTAGGTAATATTTGATAATATTATGTCTAAAATAAAATCTAGTAATTATAGTTGGCTTCAAAAGGCACACATGTAGTTAAATACTAAAATAACAGGGGTTATTGGAAATTATTATTATTATTGTTGTTGTTGTTGTTGTTGTTGTTGTTGTTGTTGTTGTTGTTGTTGTTGTTGTTGTTGTTGTTCATGTGTGTGTGTGTATGTTTGTGTGCCAGGCTTAGCCCTCAGTCCCTCTGCAGGTCAGGCTGCTTCCTTTTATGATTATGATGGTAGGGTTGGTATATATTTTCATATTGATATTTAATTACCTCTAATTTAATTTTTCATTTGAATAACTATAGACATCTAATACTTCGGCCTGCATACAGTTTTGGTAACTGACAACCAGACTGAGTAAACCTGAGTAAAAACTCTTGTTAATGTTGTTCTTTCTTTAAAGTATGTTTAAAATAGTGTATTGAAAAATATCAAGCATTCTGTATTTGGTTCTACAGACATGTTTCTCATCATTTTTAACACATTTTTATTTCTGGATTAAAATATTAACAATACTAACCAAAAAAATGATCAATTAATAGAGGACCTCGCTAAGAGTCGATTTCGTGGGGAGAAAGGAAGTATAGGTAAGTGCTATTTTAGCTATTAATTTCACTATTATTGTTCCTAGTGTCAGCCGGATTTTGCTTTCTTTTGAAGTTTTGGAGCACTTGGCATGTGAAGCTGAATTAAAAATATAAATAAAAAGTAAAATTATTATTTTAATATAAATAAAAATAAAAAGATTTCCTTGTTATTAGGTGTCCAAAAAAGTTGTTTTCATACATTTGTAACTGGTTGTTAGAGTACATTTTTAATGTCAATTTTTCACAGTGCTTGTGAAGGCTGCAAAAGGAAGTAAATGCTATTTTACCTTTTAATTGTTCCAAAAAGGACTTTTCCAAATCAGTTTCCAATCACATCAACTTTTTGAGTTATGAATAATTTAAGTTTACAATGTACTAGAGGTAGTCGATATTTCGATTTTATCAGTTAATTCGAATTTAGAGTTCAGGACGATGTGTTTTTATGAAAATCAATTTTATTTCTTATTTTACACGCGAACTAATGTGACACACTGTTTTATACAGACAAATTAGCATGGCGCACCCAAACACTGTAACAGTGTTTGTGCCCAAGAAATGTCTTGCTACATCTGCAATATGGAATTGGGTTGGTTTTGTGCCGTCGAACACAGACCAAACAAGTCCTGTGTCCGACAGCTTAAGCAGCATAGCCACTCTTTGCAGTGCTAGTGTTAGCCATGTTAGCTTATGGTTAGTTTTTCATCTTATATCATTTCTTTTCTCTCTGTTAAACCAAAGCTTTGGGTGATGCAACTGATTTTAGTTTTGAGGGCTTTTCTTTTGCTTCTTTCCAGAGCATTAAAATAACTGTCAAATTGTCATTGTTTTACAGCATCAACAAGGTCATTCCAACCTCCAGGTAAACCAAACACCTCCACAATGTTTCTCTATTACATTTAGCCTAGCAGGAGATTTTTCTTACACGGCCTGTGTTAATTTGGTTCTAGTCAGACTTTTCACATATTGTCTTGTGAGTCATGTAGTTTTGTTTTATTCAGATATATTACACTGAAACCCCTTTTCTACCTACTCTTTGCAATTTACACCACCTCCTTTTGGTCGATGATCCCCTGTCATCCGTTCTCTTATCACAGCTATGCCGATGATACATAGCTATAACTGTCCCTCCCACCCAACGATCACACCATCTCAGCACGCATCTTGGCTGGTCTTTCAGACAGATCAACATGACTAAATGGTCACAACCTACAGCTAAACCTTACTAAGATGGTTCTACCCATCACAATATCAATATAAAAATCTTGTCTTCACTCCTCAACTCAGTGGTAAAAAACCTGGGTCTCGTGGTTGATGTCTAACCATCTGTCTCTTGGTCATGTCGCTTTGCATTAAACAACATCAAAGAAATCAGAGCATACCAAACTCAGTGTGCCATCCAACTCCTGGTAAAAGCCATGGTTATCTCTCGCCTTAATTATTACAATTTCCCTCCTAGTGTGTCTTGAGACCGGTCTCACAAGTTTTCATGCAGCCACCATGAAATACATTGTAATCAAAATACGTGCCACAATCACGATTTAGGGCTTTTTCATGCTAGGATAACGCTTCACTACCCTATGTATTTTAATGCACACTGTGTAACATCGGCAGTATCAGTGGTAACTGGTGACTAAGGGATAGTAAGGGAGACATAATGAGTTTATTCCTTATCATTTTTATTTGCAAAGCGGTTAAAACAGGTTGAAATGCCGTAAGACGGGGAAAGTCCCTAACCCTAACCGTAAGCCCTAATTTGTGATTGCAGCACGTAATTTGATTAAATTGTATTTCGTGATGGCTGCACGAAAAGTCGTGAGATCGGGTTATGGGTCTCCCAGGTTGATACATTTTTTTTGTTGGTTTTAGTAAAATGTTTCATATTTTTATCTGTTTTTGTGTTGTTTTGTTTTTAAGTTCTTTCTTTGAATTAGTTTTGGAGGAATATTTATTTTTCAAATACAGTTTTTTTTTTATTAGTACATATTTTTTATTTATACGTAATTTTCTGCTTTTGACGTAGAATTTATTATTTTTTTAAATTTAAAGTTCAAAATAATTGTGATGGCTTATGTTAACAGCAAAAACTGAGAACAAAAATATTTATTTTCACCAAAGTGTGGTGTGATGTGACTGATTTTGGGAGGGCATTTTGTGAGTCCCTTCTTTCCACAGCATATATCTAATTGTCCCATTTTACAGCAGTGTACATGGACATGGAAGAACGTCCAACTATGCCAGTGCTTCCAAGTACAACGAGAACCTCCACAGGTACACACAGTTCCTCAGATCCCTCACAGTTTGGCTGACTTACCTCAGCGAAGCTCACACCATGTCCTACATGATGGATGACTATTCTAATGAATTATCATCATAGTTTTTATAGTTTAGATATGTCCTTTATTTTTAAGTAGCTTTTTCCATTTGGTTTTAATTTATTTAAACTACATCACTTCATACTATCAACCACCTCACTTTATTCTATTAACTACCACAGCTTTTGCTATTCATACTGTTTAAAATGTCTACACTTTGTTTTATACAGAGATACACCTGCACTTTACTGTAACTCTGTTTACTGCCAGTATAGGCACCCTAACAACCAGTCACTGTTATAATCTATGCTACTAATTGTGCAATAAGAATATGATTCCAGTGCAACATATGCTCATGTGCAACACATATGTAGTACAATATTGACATTTTCTGGTAAACTAAGTTTCCCGCTCACATTACTGTTATGGTGCTACATTGTCTATTTATTGTTTATTTATTGTTGTGTTCTGTTGTCCCTGGAACTCTGTTTAAAGCTGCTAACAGCCACCTGTGCAGTAATCAGAACTATAGTGCAATACACCTCACTCCAGAAGGTTTCCGTCATGTCTGCATTTGCTGTCTATTTATTGTCTGTCTGTTGTCCTCTGTTTGTTGTAATGTACACTCTGTTGAATGTTGTATGTTGCTATACGTGGCACCATGATCCACGAAGAAACGTCTCATCTCACTTTGTACATGTACACAGCTGCTGATGACAATAAAGTAACCTAGAACCTTGAACCTTGAACCTAAAGAGTACAAGGTTGTTTTAGTTATGTTTTGTATTAGGTAGAGGATGACAAATCATTTACGTTCTTAATTTAGTTTCACTTTCAGTCTGAGGTTTTTTTTTATGAGGTGAAGTGTGACAAAGTAAAAACTAAATGTCTCTTTCTCTCTCACTCAATCAGTTTTTTCTCTGACCTCTCTCTCCACACTCTTTCTCTCTCAGGGAATTCTGTGATGTTTTTGGTCTCCTCCAGTAATCAGCCTGAGCCACTTTGTTATGATCTGCCTGCTGCTTCTAAACTACGCCTCTTGATGAATCCTTCCTCAGGTGAAGCGTTTAATTCCAGAACCTGCACTCAGTCTTCTCGGGAAGTTACGTGGATCACAGTGGATCCCAACTGCCTCCAGTTTAAACTCCAATTTAATTGTTTGTTGTACAAGCAATTTCTGCTAAAGGTAGTTGCACTGCAGTGTGTTTTGCCACTCAGACCAGCTGTTCAGGTGGGGAAGTGACCTAATTTGACACCCTCATTCTTCAAGTGTTGCTCATCATTCACTATGGTTAGGGAAAAAAATCTCCCAGTCTTACAGCACAGCTAATTCTCAGCACATGTACTCAAGTATCCTTTCCATCCAGAAGAAACATTTTCTTTGTTTTACTTCAGTGGAAATAAAATGCCAGGAGGTAAAAATAGCAAAACATTATTAAGTATAAGTTTATTGTATGGCAGAGAGTGAACAGAGATACTAATAGCCGCTGTTAGAATGGCTTTAAACTAAATACAATTAAAACAGCAAATTGTTTAGTTTAACTGAAGTCATAACAACGCTGAAGGCTAATGCTAAGGTCAGCAGGTGCATCAGTGTGTTCTGTGATGTTTTCCAGAATTCTCCATGAATGGCGAACTTGCTTTGTATGGAGGGAAAGGCTTCAAGCTAATTGTTGTTCATTACAAAACGGATCATAATCTGATCATCAGCACCACTGAGATCAACTACTCTGACGGTCAGAACCCTGTGAAGTTTCTGTGGGGGCAGCCCCCCACCAAGTTAGAGAAGGACAAGTGAGAATTATTTACTGTATTTTTTAAGAAATTATAAAACATTACTATATTTTTACTCTTTTTTCTTTTACTATATTCATGTACTCCAAAGACATGATCATCAGATGCTAAATGGCCCCTTAGTGTGAGTGTTTCTGCCCTGTGGTGAAAATTATTGTACTCAAACCATGGTATCCTGTCTGAGGGTCAATGCACCAAAAAGTGCCTGCTTTTGTAGGCCAGAGAGAAAGTGGCGCTATAGAGCACAGTACACAGTACTCACCATAGCCCCCATTGCTGCACATGGGTGGTGCTTTTCTGCTGGCATAAGGAACCGCACCATACTGCGAACAAATATTATATCCTTTACAAATAAATCAACTCATACCTGAGCTGGACCCGAACAATACCTGACTCGTAACCAACCCATACCGACCCATACACGACTCATAACCTACCCATACCAGCTGTACCCGAGTTGTATCCAGGCTATACCCAGATCCAGATCCAAGAACTGGTTTTAGCACTTAAAACAGATTGAGTCGCAATCAAAGACATGCACTCTGTTTTAATGTACAATATTATTGTAAGGGACTGCAATAATTATTGATCACTATGCTGCTTGATGCTACTAAACCACAACCTTTAGTTAACAAACCTGCATCACTTGGAGCCATTATAATTCAATCATTTTGCTTTTAGGGTTCTTATCATATCAAAAATTGGGATTTTCTACATGTAGGAAGTAACCAAAAGTTCTCCACCCGCAGCCTGTCTCTGATTCTAAGAACCAATGAATTTGACGTTGCAATGGGAAACGTGCGTGTTGTCTTCCTCCTTCATAAGGTGGGTGGAGACGTGATTCTGTGGCCCACTGTTCGCCAACGACCCCAAGACAGTCAGGGCATTCTGGGTAAGTCCAATATTGTCTATATTCTCAACATACAAACAGCACAGAGTCAAATTCAAAGTAAAGACAAATGGTGAAGCTCAGGTTCCACAGTGCAGTGTACATATAGTGTAACAGATATAAGACATTGTATAACAAGCAAAATAGTGCAAATAAAGTAGGATAGAATAAGGTAAGAGTGAGATATAACCTGTCCTGAGTGTGGACAGCTCTCTGTGCATGGTATAGAAGTATAAATATAAGTAAAATAATATAACAAGTATTCAAAATGTGTATAGTATAAATAGTATAAGTATATATATAAGTAAAATAATATAACAAGTATTCAAACTGTGTATAGTATAATAGCAGCTGAAGTGTGGAGAAGAAGGGTAGAAACTGTCCTGCAGTCTGGCAGATCTGGCTCTGGTGCTGCAGTTTCTCCTCTTTGATGGCAGGAGTGTGAATAGACCTGCCCAATGCTGCAGGCCTCACAAACATTCCATGTGCAGAATGTGTCTTCTAGTGAGGGTAGAGGCACCCTACCAACCTGTACATTTTATGGCGTTTATCAGATGCTCTCACACAATGCGCTCTGCTGTCCTCACCACCTTCTGCAGGCGCTTGTGGTCAGACGTGTTGCAGTTGCCGTACCAGGTAGTGATGCAGCTGGTCAGAACACATTTTCGAAGGTCTTCTGAAAAATGTGGTGAGGATTAGTGGTGGAAGGCCTACACGTTTCAGCCATCTTAGGAAGTGAACTCTCTGCTGAGCTTTCTTTGTTAGGGAGGTGGTGTGGAGGACCACCCTACCCACCCAGACAGAGATAGGACAGTTTTACTGAATGGTGGTGGATTGGGAGGACCATCCTTCCCACCCAGAGAGAGAGATGACAGCTATGCACTCTTTAGTGTTATTCTTCTTGTGACCGCTATCTGTGTCTTCTCCCAAAGGTAAATCCGATATTCCCTATGAGAAGTTGTCAGGATCACGGATCAAAATCAAGGATCAGGAAGCACAAGCTGGCATGTAAGTTCACCAAACACACACGTCCTCCACAGCACTTTTTTTTATTGTGGTTTTGAGCTAAAATGCACGTTATTCATTGCAGGATCACTGCCACTGACTTCAGGCATGCTTCCGCCCCTACTCTGTCATGCTGGCGTGTGCCTGCGGGGTTGGCACTACAGGGGGAGCTCTCGGACTTCACCGTGCCTCAGCTGTAGAATTCTTCATGCAAAACATTACCTGAACATTTCACTGCTCTCCTGAAAACGTAGAGGAGCATCGGTAGAGGAACACCAGAGGTCTTGATGCTGTATCTGTGCACCAGAGGTGGAATGTATTGCCAGTGTTTTTTCCAAGCCTGAGTATAAACGAAGGTGGCCAACTTCACAGAAATAAAGAACAATAAAAAACTCAAACCTGCAGTAGAGATCCTTTATTCAGGTTAAAGTACAAAACAACACATTTGTGTATTTACTGACAGGCTTCTCAGACACTATCCCCACACACACTGCTCCCCTCACTGGCAGCAGCACAGGGGTTAAAAATAATTTCACGTTGTTCACACTCTGTGGTGTGTTCACGCATGATTAAATGGGATGATGACTTGTACAATTTTTCCTGTAGGCTGATCAGAAATAAATAATCTCTGTAACTTCCCTGCCTCTGAACAGCAGGCTTCCCAGAGGAAAATTTCTCCACTTCTTCCCATGTCTTAAATTTAACTCCTGAAAAAGAGCCTTCCTCTAATCTCAGAACGATCCCACTTTAAGATCTTAAACTTGTTTCTCACTGACCTGATCTTTGTGTCAGATCATGAGATCTTCAGATGAACCAGAAAACAAAACAAAACAAAATCACAAAGAATTAAAAAATGTTTTGCTTTGTTGCTGTTGGTCTTCCACTGAATCACAACATTTCAAAGGCATTTCTGGAATGCTGTTGCCATGACATTAGCAAAAAATACCAAAAAGTTTAATTTCAAGGTCATTTCCTTCGTGTTTCACCCTGCAAATGTTAACAAAACGTGGTGAAAGAGAAACCGCATGCAAATGGACACACATTTGCATGTTGCAGAGAGTTGTGGACGTAATGAAGAGAAATTTCACCAGAATAATATTCTAGCACAGACAACAATAAGGACAGTCAAGGGGAAGTAGAGCCATATCCAACCCCAATGGCTTTTCCAGTCATCTTCTGCTGAAGTTTGCTGAATGAGCCGTGCCCTGGAGGCTAGATTTCAAGATAAACGCTCATCCTTCAACAAGCAGACAAATGCACTCAGACTGGTCTGATGAAAACAGGTGACAGGTGAACCCCTCAGACCTGTTCAGCAAGGCTCTACAAACAGTGGCCAAGACCTTTTGCTTCCAGCCGAGAAGTTCAGGCCGACTTGCATAACTTTTGCCGCCACACCCTGAAAACACCCTAATCGGACAAATTAGACATCTCTTACCTTACAGTCGCAATCAGAGTCGCTATCAGAAAACATTGATCTTGGAAGAAATTGCTTATGCAATGATTAACAAAGACAAGAACAATATAAAACGTAATATAATCAAAATCAAACTGTAGAATGTACTCTGAAAAACACTCTGTACTAACTACACACTATAAACAAAATGCTGAAGTCAGTAAGAGAGGTGGTTATAAATACAATAGATAAAAAACAATAACTAAATGAACAATAAATAAAACTACAGTGTGATCCCATTGTGATCATTTCAGTTAATTTAGAAAATACATAAAGGGACTGGGATTGCTGGATTTTGCCCAAATAATGAGCAATATTTTATGGTAAACTGTTACTGATTCAGGTTTAGTGCATTGCTAATGCAGGTCATAAATATTGTCATAATCATGATGCAAATGAATAGTATTCATATAATGTATGAAAGCAAAAGTTTATGTTTTTGTAAAAGAAAGAGAGATCTAGTTTTAATGAGGTTGTCAGTGCTATTCCAGATTAGGCATGTGCTTTATGTAAAAATCTGCACATTTTCTAAAACCTCCAAAACAAAAAACATTTCTAATAATATCAACGCTTGACTGGTGAAAATTCATTGTGGTATTACTTTTAAAAAAGGACCCTATTAACCCTGTTTATCCGATTTATGAAAAGAAGTTTAGAAACAATTAAGGCTCACTTTTATTCATCCAGGCATTACGGTTTATACAGTACTGCACAAAAGTCTTATGCACCCTATTTCTATATATTTTGCTTCAAATCCCCTTATTGGTACAAAAATGCTATTTTCTGAATGACAAAATGTGTTAACTTTGGAGTATTGAGTAGGTTGACTTGAAAAAATAGGAACAAATGTTTTGCTGTGACAGGCTGCAAATTGCCTAAATATGCAAGGTGTTCATGTTTGTCATGGTGAAGGTAGAAGAGGTTCTCCTGGCAGCTGATGTTTTAGATCTGATGTATTTGTTTGAACAGGGTTTGATACCTGAGCGCCAGTGACGTCAAAGAGCAGACTGAAGAAAGAACACTATTTAGAACATCGGATATTTGTTCCTCCTCTTTATAAAGCAAGTTTTATGACTGTAATTAAGTCAGTTTACATTAGAAGCACACACACACACACACACACACACACATACACATACATCAGCGCCAGTCAAACATGTCAAAGGCAGTGTGTCCTAATAAAAACTCTTCTAAGAATTTCAATTTACAAAAGAGGATACATCATCACAAAAGCTTCCTTCCATGCTATTGTTTTTCAGAATGATATCCGTGCAGTTACCTCATACTGTCTACATATAAAAATATGCACAATTTGAATAATGACATATACGGCAATAATGCGTTTATAAAGATGCAATTGTTATATATGATGACATATATATGATGCCAAATATAAATATTCATGTAATGACTATTAGAAGGCTAATATAAGGCTACAAGGCTAATGTAAACATGCATCTATTATATGTAGAAACTCTACAAATAAGGCTGACATAATAATGCACCTATTTTATAAATCACATAAAAAGGCTACATATATACACATGCTGCATAAAATATATATGGGTAAAATAAATACGCGCCTATAATATATATGTATATATATTATATATAGGCTAAAAGGCTGATATAAATACACACTTGTTATGTATAATGACAACAAAGCAAACAGGCTAAAGTAAACACCATTCCATTCCAATCATTCTAGTCATTATAAAGCTAATGGGCTGCATCAAAGCTGCTGAACCACCTAAACCGATCCATCAACAATGCCATATCCATCACACTTCACTTGTCTTTGATGCATCTGCACAGTAGAGACTGTGGATGTAGAATTGTGTAGGGACAGTAGCAATATGTCCCCACCAATATCCAGTTACTTCAACCACTGCTTTCCATCTGTGACTGAAATACAAACTGTTAACAGTTCTGTTTCACTATTGTGAGTCCCACCTTTCTAACCCAGTATCGTTGTATGACTGACATTTCTTGCTAATGTGTGATTGGCTGAAACGGAATCTAATAGATAAGATAGATAGATAGGTAGGTAGGTATATATATATATACTGTATATATATACTGTATCTATATAATGGGAGACTCTTATCGGGCGATAAAAAAAATATCACCGTTAATCTATTCAAAAAGTTGAGTTGGTAGCTGGGTCTATAACAGCGTTTCTCAAACTATGGGCGCCGGTCCGTGAGCGGGCTCCTGCCGGTCCACGGAGCCTCGCTTCTCAACGCTTCTGTTACTGTGCGCCCTTTCCCCGCCCCCTCGACTTCACGGCCACGCCCTCTGTTTCAACATTCTAGAAGGTTCAGCTCTCCTGCCATATATGTATAGACAGTGATGGGAATAATGGCGCTATAAGTAAACGGCGTTACTAACGGCGATATTTTTTAGTAACGAGTAATCTAATGAATTACTGTTTCCCCGTTACACCGCCATTACCGTTACTGACAGAAAAATGTATGTTATTATAACTGAGAACAGTGAAGCTGTTTTCATGCCAGCAGCGTCTCTCTCGTTCCCTGGGGTGTGTGTGTGTGTGTGTGTGTGTGTGTGTGTGTGTGTGTGTGTTCGGGGCTGGGGCGGGACACAACCAGTGATGATGATT
>JBBJLR010120193.1:0-19481 GCA_037577145.1 Brachypetersius gabonensis | reverse complement strand
GGTTGCTATCAGTCAGGATTTGGCCCAGAAGTTGATTGACAGCATGCCCAGTCGAATTGCAGAGGTCCTGAAAAAGAGGTGCCAACTGACTCTTTGCATATACTGCAAATACTGACTCTTTGCATAAATGTCATGCAATTGTTGATAAAAGCCTTTGAAACGTATGAAGTGCTTGTAATTATATTTCAGTACGTCACAGAAACAACTGAAACAAAGATCTAAAAGCAGTTTAGCACCAAACTTTTTGAAAACTAATATTTGTGTCATTCTCAAAACCTTTGGCCACGACTGTACATACAAGTATGCTCGATTTGCACCCAAGAGCCTCCAGGGGACCAACAACCTCTCCCTGTACCCCAAAGACCTTGGTCCGACATAGCCGTCGACTTCATCACGGGATTACCATAGTCTAAGGAGCCAAGGAGACTGCGGAACTTCTTATTGAGCATGCAGTCCGATTGCATGTGTTCCCCAGGGAATCATCTCGGACGGAGGGCCCCAGTTCACAGTGAGGTACTGGAAGGCCTTCTGCCTTCTGATCAACACCACCAGCAGTCTGTCGTCTGGTTACCACCCCCAGACTAATGTCAGACGGAGCGGACCAACCAACAGCTGGAGCACTTCCTCCGATGTTTCATCTCCAACCGACCGCGCTCCTGGGCCAACTATCTTGTTTGGGCTGAGCTGTCCCATAACCTCCTCACCTCCTTGGCCACAGGTCTCAGTCCCTTTGAGGTATGTCACGGTTTCCAGCCTCCGGTGTTTGAACATCAGGAACCGGAGGTTGACGTACCGTCGGCCCAACAGTTGTGTGTTGACGACTCTTAACCCAGCCCAGGGAGTCCATCAGGAGGACCAACGCCTGCTACATCACGTAACACAGCCGTCGGCATGGTTGTTTCATGTCGGTGACAGGGTCTACCTTTCCACCAAGGACATTCACCTTTGCATGGAGTCCAAGAAGATATCACCCAGGTTCATGACCAAACAAGATCACCAAACGGATTAACGCTGTCACCTTACAGCTCCAACTGCCTGCCTCTCTCAGGTGCCACCCAGTATTTCACATGTCCCAGTTTAAACCTGTGTTCTTCTCTCCTCTGTCTCCCCAGGCTCCGGCTCCCCCTCTGCCTCGGATCATCGACAGTGGTCCCACCCTGTCCGGTGGACCCTGGATCTGTGACGCTGTGGTACCCAGTACCTCATCGACTGGAAAGCCTACGGTCAGGAGGAACAGTCCTGGATCCTGGTCTTATCCAGGACTACCATCATCGGGTGTCCTCTCAGCCAGCACCGTCGGATGTCACGCATGCCAGATGTGGCATCAACCGGCACTGGAAATGACTCACGTCAAAGTATATATACTGAAAACATATGTGTCTGCACACAGACATTGAAGTGTCATCTTTATGTTTCTCGTGTCCCTCAACTCAACTCTTTGGTACCGTGAGTACTCTCTGGTTCACTTGAACCATTTATATACCCTTCTGTGTGTGCGTGAGAATGCAGGATCCTTGGTGGTTTACCTGATCTTTCATATCGATCCTCGACTGGGCTCATCCACTATGTGACAACTGCGTGAACAAACCAGTTATTTGTGTCTATCTCCATGACATATAGGATGATTACTGCTGGCTTTTTAGAATCACACACTGAATTTTGTTGTACAACAGTCATTATTACATTTTAACCCTGTTATTTCAATCAAAGTGAAGTCACTCTCCATCATGGTCACATGGAACCAAAGACCAGTTAAAGAGATGGACCAGTTAAGTGCCCTGCAGTTGAAACAGTTGTTACAAACAGATGTCAGACTCCACAGAGATGTAAAGTTTCCCATCCTGTACAGCCACATCATTTGAAGTACTTGTTAGCAGTTCTGTTCTGAAGTCCTGCAGTGAGTGTATTGATTTTGAAATTGTAGTTCTTAAAAGCACAACTTGTTCAACAAACATCCTTTCTATGTTAATTGTGCTGGTACTGAAACACTAGCAAGTGAAAGAGACATCTGCAGGTTTGTCTCCTTCTTGAGCTTCCTCAGAGCTGTGATCGAAGGCTACCATTTGTTTTTTGTAAAGGAACAAAAATAAGACCATGACCATGGCACAGCCTGTAATTGTTTAGAATTTGTATAGAGTATTTCAAATTAAGTTTGAAATACATAATATTTCAAACTAAATTTGACTGCAGTCATGAGCATGTCCTCAGGGAACAATCATATTTTCTGATTACATTGGTCAACAGGTCAAAATAATCAGAGATAAGTTCATGTGGGTTTATGTGTGTTTTTCATGCTGATTTCAAATTTGTGTTAAGTTTTTCCACGTACAGTTTTTGTGGTAAAGCTAGTTATATTTTGCATTATAGTTGGCATAATTAGCATATAATAATCATATGCTAAGCGTTTTTGAAGAAACAGTGGTAGCTGACTGACACTGATCATTATATCTATGCCACAGTGTGGGTCTATCTCATTTTGCAACCCCGTTGTTTTTAGATATGGGCCAACTGTACCAAACACTAATTAGCCTGGAATTATCATCATGTATCTCATGTTTTTTTTTAAATTCCATTTAAAGGATACATAATATTAGGTTGGGATAATTGGCATAATTACTTCAACACAATTAATCAAAATATTGTTTGAAACTTAAAACGTTCTTCCAAATGAGTGAAATGGAATTTGTGTCTTATAATTATGCACTTAATTAAGAAGTGGCAATACGTTCCCTGTATTACTTTTTACAGTGTAGTTCAGCCAAGACAGAGAGATGAGCTAACAGTGAAAAGCTTTAGATAACACTTGTCATTGTGGCAGTGAAGACAATAAGATGATTTTTTATTTGTATTATCTCTTGCCTGCTGAAGCAGTTCTTCTTAACTGATACGACATTCAAGTTTCTCATTTAAGCAAGTGTAATAATACAGTCCTACACGAACCCCCCAGTTTTTAAAACAATTCTGATCATTATTAGGAAAGGTGAAAAGGCCACAATATGCACACAGTAATAGTTCGTCAATCAAACTTTATTTGTTTCAGTTATATAATGTAAAGTCATCCCATTTCACATTTAACTTTAAAGAAACTTTAAACGTAGCGGCTGCTAAGAGCGGCAACAACAGCTGCAATCAGTTTTTGCCATGTGCATTGAACTTGGGCGGAGAAGGAGGCTCCCAGTTTGGTGGCAACCACAATGGAGAGACAGTCGCCCAGCAGCTGTGGAAGATTAGAAAACACATTAGACACTGGGAGACTATAGTGGAGTATCACTTGATTCGCTTGTATATAAAGGTTGTCACGTACCCTGAAGTTATCGGGGTCCACGTTGAGTTTTTCACAGTGGAGCTGGCTCAGGGCGGAGTATGTCCCTTTGATATTGTCCAGGTTCTTCACAGCCTTGTCCAGAGCACCCAGTACGACTTTGCCATGAGCAGAAACCTTAGGATTCCCAAGGATGGCAGATGCGCTGGACAAATCTCCGAAGGATCCAAAATACCGCTGAGTCCAGGGGTAGACGATCAGCAGTCTGCCCCATAGAAGAAATACAGAAATTATATTTACAGATCTTTGTATATATTTAATAGTTTTTATTATTAAACAATATTACCTTCCCAGAGTAGCGGGTCCTATCTCATCAATATGTAATTTCCCCCAGACGCCTGTAATGGCACTTCGTTCGGCATCTGACCACTCGACCATATTGTCAAACTCTGATTATTTTTCCAGCAATAAAGTATTGATGTTAGGCGATAGGCAACCAGTGGACTTTTTATTTACCCCGGATCCCCACCCCCTGAAAGACACCGAGACTGATTGGTTATTCACCCTTTGGTTAAACCCGGGTGACCCTCCCCCCTTTATAACATATTCAGTTTTGATGACATCTGTAATTATTTGTTGTTAACATTATTTTGACATTTTTGTATTCGTTTCTGACAACAGATATGTTTTTGTATCAAACGTTGTTCATGTATTTATATGTATTTATTATCTGGTCACCTAGGTAGCAAAAATAGTCTATGGTTAATTCCACTTATACTCATATTTGCACACTTGGGTTTTAGCTGAACTTGCACCCAATAAATATCTGGGGTTTGCTGAAAATAATGCCTAGGTAATCACTCTTTTACCTATGCTGTATTCTAATGCATCTGTACGCTTGTGGCTTATACTACAATGACACATAAACATACAATTTAGCTCTGCTTTAATTCTGTTTTCGATGCCCGTTTTATCTAGCAGTTCAGGCCTGTACATATCGCTATGATAATACAGGATGTCCAGTTCTTTTTTTTTGGCTCATGCTTCTGGGTTGCTGTCCTCAGTTGACCTCAAGTTCTCACGTGACAAATAAGATGTAATAGATGTATGATTAATACTAAAAGTCGAAGAACCTACTTGGCCAAACATATCTTACTTTATTTACACATTTACAAATTCTTCAAATGACCACTGACTCGTGAATCAGACTAGTTATCTTATATGTAATTATTTTTGACGTTGCCTTTGGCGTATAGGCTGTATAAACATTTGCTGTCTTTTATTCTATCGAATCGTCTGCTAAAAAGTTATGCAGTTATTCATCGAGACAAATATGCAGTGTTGATGTTTGTAGTCCAGAAATTGACTTTCGTATATTGTTTCTTTTGATGGTTTACATGTTGGTAGGGCTGACTCTGGTGCTGGGTGTGGCACCTGAAGGCGCTATAAAAACACCTCGCTGTCACCACAATTCACCTTCTCCTCCTGCAGCCTACTTCAGAAGTGGAAACGACCAAAATGAGTTTGACAGCTAAAGACAAGGCCGTTGTTAAGGCTTTCTGGGGTAAAATCGCTGGAAAGGCTGACGTTGTTGGCCAAGAGGCCTTAGGGAGGTAAGAATGGAATTTAGCATGTGAGTTTACATTATAGCAGAAGAAACAGATCTTCCATAAACTTAAATGTTAAATGAGTTCTATTCATGCATTTCCAACGAACCCTTTTCTTCCTCTCCACAGAATGCTCGTCGCCTACCCTCAGACCAAAATATATTTCTCCCACTGGCCTGACATTTCTCCTAATTCTGAGTCTGTAAAGAAGCACGGTAGAGTTGTGATGGGCGCGATCACCGCTGCCGTGGATAAGATGGACGACCTCCTCGGTGGACTGAGAACCCTGAGTGATTTGCATGCCTTCAATCTACGCGTGGATCCCGGAAATTTCAAGGTAAGCCTTGGCATCACTGTCCTCTTTATAGTAAATTGTTATATCGCACGATGTTACAGACGCGCGATGAATCATGTATGACAAATTTTGACTGGTCTTCATATGATTCTTTTCAGATTTTGTCTCACAACATCCTCGTGACTCTCGCTGTCAATTTCCCAAGCGATTTCACCCCTGAAGTCCACGTTTCTGTAGACAAGTTTCTCGCAGCTGTGTCTTCATCTCTTGCTGATAAATACAGATGAACTAAACAATGGCTTGATCCACTTGTTTTACAGACCTGTCTCCAACAGCCGAAATAAAAATTGAACATAAAGAAAATGTGATGTGCAGTATCTCTTTGTTTGTGGCCTGAATTTTGAACAACGAACAGGTCTTTATGTGTTTACAATTAGATAATAAAACATATTATAAAACAGTTTATAAAACCCACGCACTCACATGCGACTAATGGTCCACTTTCATGTGCAGGAAAACACATCTCACAGTTCAGGACTAATAGCAGCTTGGCAGTAGCCAGATGTGTATCAAGCTTTCCAAAAGTGGGGGTGTTCTGGGATGGGGAATCCAAATTATAAATACAATCTGACCAATGTGATCAACGATTTTCAGCGTGTTTAGTGTCTTGGGCGAAGTATAATTTAACACCGGTTCTCGGTCGTCCGTTTATATTAAATGTCTATGTGCTTCCCAAAGTTTCTTGTTTACTGCATCTGTCTTCAACCCTTATTAAAAGTTCTTTAATGTATTGTTTTTCTTTTGGTACCACTAGCGTAAATCTATCTACGCGACCAGAATAACAAATCATAAAACATTTTTATGAACAGTTTTCTTCTCTGATTTACTCTCTGTTCTGAAAAAAGACTAATGTTTCATGTTTAAATGGACGCCAAGAAATCTAATTGTTGTACTTTATCAAATAGAACTGACTCGTGTCAAAAGAGAAACAAGGTGAGGATACGGATGACAAGCATATATTTATGTATTTTAGAGAGTTTGGAGACTGATGCCTTAACAAGTACACTAAATTCAAATATATAAAGACATCTTTATATATTAACACTAAACACCAGAGCAAACAGTGAATTATTCCTGACATCTTTCCACCACGCAAATAATTACTCAAATACCTCGCTCCAGAATCTGACTGACTACGAGTTTTTTACAGGCAAAAAATTCTCCTTAATGTCCAGCAGCGGCCCTTCCTGCACTGTAAAAAAATGTTTTACAGCCAAAGTATTGTAAAAAAAAAATTAAGACAGTTTCTGTTTTTTAAAAAGACATTTATAGACCTTTAAATTATCGACTTAGTCTTGTAACAGCAAGTAACAGAAATTGTCTGTAAATTGATAAAAAAAATTACAATTCTTTCACAGAGATTTCCCTTTGTTTTAATGAAGGGGTCGTTGTTTTACAGGTCAACCCCTGTAAATAAGTTCCGTAATAATGTCATTACTCATCATCCTCGCGCCATTTCGTGCTGCCGAGAGCCTTCTGGTTTAAAATGAGGTAAATCCGTTACTCTTCATCAGTTCTGTTAGATTGAATTACTGATCTTATAATGCAGAATGCTGTCTGTTAAGGTATGTTGCTTAGTGAGAGAAAAAAATGCTTCAGAGTTTTTCTTTTAAACTTGTATACTTAAACGTTTAAATGTCAAAATAACCTATGTATGACTGCTGTGTCCCAACACTTTGTCTTAGTTCAATTAGGTGTGTCCCCATACTTTTGTCCATAAAAGGCAGAGAAAGTCAGTGCGCCTTTCTCTTCCCGCCATTTCCCTTGTCACCCGATTTAGACAGGAAACCAGATTTTGACTACGCATGCGCAGAAATACGTCATTTCCGCTCTTTGCTGCTTTACGGTGCTTCTTGGATTTACGACAGCCATACCCGATTATACACTTTCCTCATTCTTGATCTAATCGTGCGTTTGTTAACTTTTACTCTCTTCCTTTTATTGCTTCGTTTATTTTGTTCAAATGTATATATACATGTTTTCTACATTGCTTATCCTGCTAAAGCAGGGATAAGGATCCAAAGCGACTTGCATTCCAACTACAGCCTGGAGCAACTTGGGGTTAAGGGTCTTGCTCAGGGACCCAGTGGTGGTGCTGAAGGTAGGATTCGAACCTGTGACCTTTTGGTTCTGCGGCAAGTATCCTACCACTAGGCCACCCAACACACACCAATTTAACACACCTGACTCAACTCATAGGCTAATTAGTAAACTGTGCCTTTGTTACTTTGGGGTGGGAAAATTGTATTTTCTGCAGGACTCTGCCTTCCCAGGACCTGAGTTTGAGACCCCTGTACTAAAGGATGACTGGAGCCTTCATGCTCTAACCAAGCTCTCATGCTCACCAGAGGGCTAATATAGTGCATGTTTGGTGTATGGAAAAATCGTTTCCAGTGTCTCCAAAATACACTGCAGTTTGAACCTAGGAGGTGCTGCATTGTTATTATTGCAACAGCAGTGCTTCATAATGGTCTTAAACAGTGTGGCTGCCCAGACCTGGATATTGAAGATGATGATGACCAACATGTCCCCATCGCTGAGCTAGCTAATGACAGAAATGGACTTGCTTACAGAGATGCTTCTGTTTTGCAGCACTTCTCATAAATGTGCCTTGAGTGATACATAAATGATTGGCATAGACAGGCAAAAAAGTTCAGGAAATTATTTATTTAACTGAGGTTTGGTTCCAAAGAAAATTGACACTGCTGCTGCTTCATGTCTCTCTTTCATAGACAACTCAAGATAAAGAATTTTCATTTTGACTTCATGTTCTTCTTTTAAATATTGTAATTTACATTCTTGGAACTCTATAGCAAGTTTCACATGAATGGTCATTCTTTTCCCTCTTGACCTGCTGCCTGGATTAGAGACTGCTGGATGCTAACTAATGCTACTGCAGCAGACTAGATGCTGCTGCATGTTGGTGCTGGCTGCTGCTGGATTCATTTGAGCCTCTTGACTGTTTCCTGCACCCCCCAAGTCCTGGGTCAAGATTAGTTCATCTTTGTATGGAAAAAAATCTAGTATTACATTTGACTTCAACAATAAAGGTCATTACATCATTTTTGTTACAAGACATGACTTACATTTAATTATGTTGTATGGGATAGCACATGTTACTAGCACATGTTAAATGAGACGTGTCCTATCAGATGAGTTTTTGAAAAATTCCTCACCTAAACTGTCCAAATGGTCATCATCTGGAATATCTTGCAGGGGTTGCTGACTTTCAGTAATCCCAGCCAACAAGTACCGTTTGGTTACTTTTTCATTTGAGTTGAATTCATTCAATATGGAAATCCATGCTTTCTTCTTCTCATGCTGTTTGTTTTCAATTACAGTATTCAATTAATCTGATACAATTTGTTTGAAAAGGGTCTTCTCAAATTCACTGAAGTTTTTTGAGCGTTTTCTGTTGCCTTTATCCATTTTTTGGTTAGGTCTGTTCCACACACTCCCTAAGACTAATGAATTACAAGTATTCCATAACAGGTTTTTACCTCTTTTTAGCCACATGTGCATGCAATTAATCTAATCGGGTTTCCAAACGATTATCTCACTTGTCCTTGATTACCTTAATCTGAGACTCTGTAGTCTAGAACTAGTTAATCCAAACTTAAGCAACATCTCAGAAAGTCAGTTGTTTAGTGTGGATTAATTTAAGTAGAATTAGCCTAGTCCTGGTTTATTTTAAGCCCTTAACGGGAAACTGGGCCATAGTGATTTATTTAATCTTTCAAATAAAGTGTAATAACCCATATTACAAAACCGAGCAGCCACAAAGATACAATTATAATTATAATTATTTTACTTTATTTTAACATTGTGTTGATGTATACATACATTAGTAATTGCAATAAGTTATTTATTTAAACTTCCAAATAAAGTGTAATAACCCAGATCGCAAACCGAGCAGCTGGACTCGGCTTCTTGGTTTTACGTCGGCACGTTTGGGTTATTACACTTTATTTAAAAGTTTAAATAAATCACTTATTGCAATTACTAATGTATGAATACATCAGCACAATGTTAAAATCACATTAAAATAAAATAATTATATTAAATTGTAATTTACATATTTCTAAATCTACTTTGTTTAGAAAGAATATATACTATATATATTATTTTGATTATCAGAAAGTATTTTTTTTATTGTTATTAATCAAAGTATTATATTGGAGTTATAACCGGGGCTGCAAATTATACTTCTCAGGTTTCTCCCCATACATTACCAACTGAATAATATATTTCCTACAAAAAGAAATCCCTGCACATAGACAATTTAGCAAACATTTTATTTTTATGTTGTTCATTTTATATTAAAGATGACATTTTAATAGACAGCGTTATCTCTCTCACTCTCACACACACGCGCGCGCGTATGCAAGTTTTATTACCTTGTAAATAGTATGTAAGGTTCACAAACTGCACCGATGCTTTGGCTAATTTTAGGTTTATTAGGAGTAATACCGATTTGATGTAAGAAGAAGGAGAGTGAAAGTGTGAGTGTCATGCCAGGTGTGTGAGATGTGGCAACCCTGCCTAGGTTCCAGCCATCCTTTAGTACAGGGGTTTCAAACTCAGGTCCTGGGAAGGCAGAGTTCTGCAGAAATTACAATTTTCCCACCCCGAAGTAACAAAGGCACAGTTTACTAATTAGCCTATAAGTTGAGTCAGAAAAAACATTTGAATGAAACTTTTAAACTTTGAAATAAACGGTAATAACCCAAACGTGCTGCGCCGACGTAAAACTAAGAGGCCGCTGCGGTAAAGCAGCAGCCAGTGGAAATGGCGTATTTTTGCGCATGCGAAGTCAAAATCTGGTGTCCTGTCCAAATCGGGTCGTGGCACTTCTCACGCCATTTTGCTGCTGGGCGTCCTTGTGTAGAGTTAGGTAAGTCTGTCTCTTGATTAGTTACTCTTACTGAAAAAAAAACCCCGAACTGACTCTAAGAGAGTTTAACACTATTTCAGATAACATATGGTCCCACCCTACAAAGTGTTAAAATAACTCCAAAGCAAGTGTAACATTTCTGTTTTTACTCAAAATAGTGTGAAAATTTAACACTACCAATATACACTGAGTTAATAAAAATGAACACTAGAAAATGTAACACCCTGTAGTGTCTTTTTAAATCATTGCTGTTTCAGACGGTAACTCGAAATTTACAACAAGAAAGTGTTAAGTTTACTCCTTTTATAGTTCAAGCTTGTAGTGTAAATATTCATTCAGAACACCAATTCTGCAAAAATACATAATTTGTAATGCACGTTTGTCAAAACAATCAAACTTGTACCAACTTAAGTTGCTTAAATCAGCAAACAGGACAGCACAATATACACATTGGTATTATCGATTCCATATGACACTTGCATATCAAATGGTCTGTAGTACTCCAGATCTTTCAAAGAGAAAATAATAGGGCCTTTCCCAGTCTTTACAACTCTGTAAGCATGAAAATGCTTGTCAAAACACACGGTATCAATTAGAAAAGTAACCAAAAGTACAATATCATCCTATATAATCAATGACGATATCTGATAAAACTTTGGCATCTCAAGCTCAACCTTCCCACATATTACTAGACCTGAGCGAAATGTAAACCCCTGGTGTTTTACCCATCTGACACGCATGTTAGTGCAAGCAGGTAGTAAATTTGCTACCTCTCTGCCTCCTTCGATCACATCCACTGACACCATGCTTCCTGGGCCAATATCCAATCTATTAATATTGAACAGTTCCTGATTATAAGCCATTTGGTTCTGATGTTTGGTAGCTAAAGTTTGTGATGTTTTTTTAAACGTAATTGTTTTTTGAAAAAATTACATTTTCCTTCATAGCGCATACACCAGCTATGAAGTATTGGGCCAATGCTTCGAATACAACGAGTGTAGTGTATCAGGTAGCTGGGGTGGAGGTAGCTCAGTGGGTAGGATACTTGCCTACACATCAAGAGGTCGTGGATTCGAATCCTACCCTCAGCTTACCACCACTGGGTTCCTGAGCAAGACCCTTAACCCCAAGTTGCTCCAGGGAGACTGTCCCCTGTACTTAGGGAATGAAAGTCGCTTTGGATAAAAGCATCTACTAAATGCCATAAATGTAAATGTATCATTAAATGGTGTTTTGGCAACAACCTCTTAGAAGGAAACAACTGCTTAAAGAGTCTGTGATGCTCTTCTGTCAAATGCTTTAAGTAGATTGTAGCACCATAGGTGAGCACTGGAGAAAATACAATGTTTACTATTTGCAGCAATAATAAAAGATGATACCAATGTTCATCACTTGTACTCATCAAATCTACAAATATTAATGGCATGTTACGCAGAAGGCACCAACTCTGAATGGCATTCAGCCCCAAATCATTTGAGCCTTCTGACATTCACTGCAGGGGGTTTGTTGTTGTGTTCCATAAAGCCATAACTGAAGCTTTGAATTCTTAAGGCCAAATTGTTGGGTGTGACATAGGTCTGCAAATAGTGCAACAGTAATTTCATCTCATACTGAGCAACACCCTCAAGAATATCATACATGATCTCTACAGAGAAATTATCAGAAGTATGAAAATACTGCAGTGAGTTTAACAGGGAGGTCTTTTTAACACCAAACACAAGGTAAGGTTGGGTTTTCAGAAATTAGCTGACAGTGTGATTCATGCATTTCCTTTGTTTTTGGGCTGTCTTCATTGAATTCTGTTTGGAAATCATCTTTCTCAGCCAGACAAAATCAGCAGCAATACCGGGCACCAAAGGATTCAACAAACTCAAATAATGAATGAATAGCAAGATTGTCACCTGTTACCTGTACAATGCTCCCATGAATATACTCTTTAAATAAAGGAATGTAAATTCCTTTACTTTCCAGTATTCTAAGATCTTGCACAATTGGAGCCAATAGTGTCAAATCCATAGGTTTTTACATCTTGAGCGTGAAATAGAGCACACAGGTGAATATTTGTAAGACAAGAATTACATTTTGGTGAAAGGTTTCTAATTGCAAAATAAATTCCTCCTAATTTGTGAACGCCTCTTTTAAAACCAAGAGGGTTTGCAGTTTCGAAATCATAAAAAAGCTGAAGTTTAATGGCATGCTTTTCATTAGAGAACAAAGTGTATGCCATTTTCAGGTGAAAGCATACTTAAAATGTTTTTATTTTTATAAACTGATTGCAATGTTTGCAAAATTGGCACATACAATTCTTTTGGGCCCCCATGCTAAGAAGGTAAGGTTGCTCACTTTGAGTGACAATCCAAATGCTCTTGTATGCTTGTTCTACCCTGTAATACAAACATAATTCAAAGAAACTAAGCAAATTATGAACTAAATTAAGAATTTTTCTATTGTTGAAACTTGTACACAGCACATATTTGCCACTGTCAATTATTTTAAGTACATTCCTCAAATATGGGAAGAACATATAAAAAAAAAAGATTACCTCCGTAAAACGGATTATGTGATCCTCCGTCTTACTAGGTGATATCTTCCCTGGTTTCTTCCGACCTTGACAAACAGGTGGCAGAAGATGGAGAAGCAGCAATATAGAGGACATATCACTGTCCCAGCCTAAAATAAATGATAAACCAAACTGTCCTAATTAGCATCACTCAAACAAGTCACAAGATGGCTCAATACACATATTAAGTTTAATAATTTGAATAATTAAATTAAACTATTTAAGTCTAAATGGTTTAAATTACTTTTCACATTCAGGGCATTCCAGACAGATTCATACAAACCATTATCAGCATCACTGGAACATTTTGCATTCTTGATGAGGTCATCAACTTCCGGTGAAGCTGTAAGATTGTGGCTTTGCTCAATCACTTTTTGCTTGAAGACAGTGGGCCACTTCTCTAAAAACTTTGCAAAAGTGCTCTCACCAAACATAAGGGTGAAATCTTGCTTGATCTTAAACAAATAACACACACTGAAATTAGGATAATTCTTTTTATTTACACAACTTGGCCTCCCAACTGCATTTACAGCAAGAATATTCACCAAGCCTGGCACATCAAGAAATTGTGTAAAGATATCAAGTACATCAACTGACTCTTGCGTACATCAACCCGTTCATTGATCTACCGGAAGTTTGTGGCTGGGGTAAAATAATTAACACATACACGGCGCACAACCATTGGTGCAACCTCACATCTATCCATAACCCTTGGACCCAAGACATCCAAGACGTAAAACGTAACAATGGGTTATGGATCATCTTCTGTATGTAAGGAAATGTGGCCTTAATTTTCTCCTTTACAGTGGCTTCATCTGATGTATACTTCATGAGTGCAATTGTCTCGACACTGCTCATCATTCAGAGGCTGTTGACTGGACACAGTCTCTTGTTCAAATGCTGGCCCACCCTCTTAAAAAACAGAATACATGATGGTTTATGAATATAATTTCATAGATGTTCTTGTATCCATAGTTAATCTGTTCAGTATCATTACCTTTAAGAGATCGGAGACATGTCGTGCCCCTTTCTTCAGCAACTTTCCTCTGAACTGTCTTTAGTCTCCAGGCCAAGTAACCAGTACCACTCTCCATGTCATAGAAATGCTCCTAAAAAGAAAAGGACAGGTACACAAATTATTTTGATTAAAAGATTTAGTTTTCTTTACCCTCATGCTTAGAAATAAAAAAAACCTGTATGGTGTTATACATACATATCCATTTTTATTGTATGGGTCTTCCAAATAGGGAAACAGTTCTACAATTCCCTTGGTATACTGGTCACGTACATGTCGTGGTGGACTTGTTCTGTAAAAAAAATAAATAAAAAAACCCCCTCATGAATCTATTAACATGTCCTCTCATTTAAAAAGCAAACACAATATAACACTTGCCCATATGTTTCAGTAATTTCTGCTGCCAGGATTATCATCATTCTTCTTGTGCTATCACTCAAGCTTTTGGTTCGGTCATATTCCTTAATTACCTTATCTCCACCTGGCTTGTACTGTAACTTTCTTAATTAAAAGAAAAAATGTTTATTGTAAAATTAATTAACTTTCTTAATTGTATTAACTTTCATAAGTAAAGATATTTACTTATGACTAAGTCACTCTAAACCAATAACACAGAAATTGCAATTTTATTAATAAAAATCTACAAAAATAATTACCTGTGCAGCTTCGTTGCTATCACTTTGCCTTTTGCGTGATGGAGTACTGCATATAATCACAGTATCATCACTTGAACCCCAGCTTGCTGCAGAGCTTGGACTGCTGTTCAAACTGAGATGGGCACTAGATGGGCACTAGATGGGCCTGCACCAGGACATGCTTGACCTATTAACAAAGAAAAAAAAACTAATTTCTGACATGGACTTACTGACTTTATTCTCTTCACAACTCAATTTTTAAATTAAATTATCAGCTGATGGACTGAGATGCTGTTGTCTACAATTTTACAGAAACAAACCAATAAATACATTGCAAAATGTTATGAATACCATGATTCACCTTCAATTTCACCAGCTAAACCAACTGTAAGAACTCCCAGATTTGGTGTTTGAATTAATTCAGGAAACATGTCTTCATCTATCTCAGTTCCCAAATCATCATATACTTTCAAGTCAGATGTGGGCAGGCAAAATTTCTTAACAACTGAAACAAAGTTACTTACAATTATTTAAAAAGTAGGCAGACACAACATTAATTTACTGATTAACTGGAAAAAGACAAACACCTATCAATTCCAGAATTCTATGAGCATGTTTTCCTTCTTGAGGAAAGTCACTGAACTTGATGTACTTCTTAATGTCTTTGTGTAGCTACCCGGCTGATTAAAGGAGTAAAAGCAAACACAGAAAGGCTAAGCAAATTCGCGCCAAACAGGACACACACCTCACGCATTAATTCTTATCCACAACTTAAACTATTTGTAAATATGGCTTATATACCTTGTTCCCCTCTCAACCAGGTGCTTAAATAGGAGAATTCTTATATGAATGCAGTCCTTTCGTCTTAACCTGTGGTCCTTATTCCTTTCTTTCCCGTGCTTTTCACACAAGCAAAAAAAGACTGTGCACACAAAAAAACACTCCTGCTCCCCAGATACGTGTATTCGTCAAATAAAAGTCTCAAACAGATTTCCCAATCACAAAATGAACCAAAGAGCAAAAAACGTATAAAGTAATAGATAAAACATTAATAACAACTTGCATTAAATTGTGGCAGTTATTTACACTCCCACCAAATCATAAATGCATTTAAACAAGTATACCCATGTGCACAATAACATTTGCACAATGTGCACAATAACCATGCTCAAATAACATTTAAACTTATTTACAATAATACATGCATGGTATGTGCAATAAATCACAAGGCACTTGTACCTTCAAATTTAAAGGATAACAATTGAGAAGAAACAGACTAATCAGTTTCCAACAATAAGACCAATTTCTGAATTGGCCGTTCAATCACAGTCGGCTTGCTGAGCCGTTTTTGATCACCTAGACATATCTCAACTCTCCTTACAAGGCCATCTTTGTCTTTGACTCTCTTTTTAAAGGTAAGCCCTCTAGTAGTAGTTCTCGATTCCTTGCATCTGTTGCAAGCTCAGAAGTTGGTATGCTTTCCATGACAGCTGTGTTATAGCCCTCCCATAGCGCAAAGCTTTCTAGCTTCTTTTGCTAGCTTGATGCCATCCTCTGCCGTCTCAACGCTGGTCACACCATCATCTACGTAAAAATTTTTCATCACGAATTGTGAGCCTAATGAATACATGTTGCTGTTCTCACTTGCAATATGCTTTACGCCATAATTAGCGCACCCTGGAGAGGAGGTGGCACCGAAAAGGTGAACCTTCATGCGAAACTCTTGAGGATGTTCACTTAGATTTCCATTCTTCCACCAAATGAAGCGTAAGTAGTTTTTATCGGACTCATGCACATGAAATTGATGGAACATTTTCTCAATGTTACACATCAAAACAATAGGGTGTTGATGGAATCGCATGAGGATGCCAGCTAAGATGTTAATTAAATCAGGTCCTTGGAGCAAATGATCATTCAGGCATGTATCTTTATAGCGTGCAGAACAGTCAAAAACCACACGTAGTTTATTTGGTTTCTTTGGGTGATAGACACCATGATGAGGAAGGTACCATGTTTCTCCCTCCATTCCTTCGTTGGTAATTTCCTCAGCATCACCCTTTTCAATAACTTCACTCATGAATTCAGTATAGTGCTGCTTGTACATCACATCCCTTATTAGTTTCCTCTTCAAATGGCTGAGTAGGACTACAGCAGTTTCTTTATTGTTGGGTAGAAATAGTCTCACCTTAAAGGGTAGGGGCATTTCAAAATGGCCATTCTCATTTTTCTTTATTCCTTCTTTCAGCTTGTTCAGAAACAATGTCATCTTGAGACACTTTCTTGTTCTCATCATTAGCGTCCCTGAAATCCGATTCAAGGACACGGATTATGTCTGCTGGAGTGACAGATGGAAGCTCTCGACATACGAGACGGTGACAGAAACCTGTAGGTAGGTCAAAACAAGGTGATGAACACCCAACAATGCTCCAACCTAAATCAGTTTGTACAGCGTAGGGTTCATCATCTTTCCCAGTGAATACTTCTCTTGGGACCATTGCCGTTGAACAATTGTAACCTATCAGAAGGCCAATTTCACAGGCTATCAAAGGTGGAATTTTATCTGCTACCACAGCAAGATGACTCCAGCGCTTAGCAGTTTCGCAAGTGGGAATGTGAGCGATTTATTGGGATACAGTCCCGTGTATAAGCAGATATGACTCGGCGTGAAGAGCTTGACTCACCCCTAGATCTACAAATGTCGTATCACTCTGGGTATCGAGTACGGCATAGACAAGTTTTTCACATGTTGGGTTTTTTTGTGATGACATCCATACAGGTATGATCATTGATGTGTTCGTAGACTTCCTTTACAGTCACATTCAGTGCCGTTGCTGAGGCCTCATTTGTAGAATTTTAAAGAGTGCCGATTGGTGATGAAGGTTTCTCCCTTTTTTTTTAAATGATCATGGAGTCAAGTGGGATCAGGGTTTATACAGAGATTATGTTGAATTTACTACCAATTTACTACCTTTTTACTACCTTCACAATATTTTTTACTACCAGCACAGCTTCAACTGTGGCAGCGTAAAGTGTAAAGTAAAGTGACAAGTAAAGTAATGAAATATTTTTCCGAAACGAATTAATAACATATTTCCTCACAATTTAACGAAGTAATTATAACTTTATAAATTATAACCAACACTGGACACAAAAACTGACCAAATAAAGGGGGGTGGAGCAAACGAGTGAGCTACATTTATGTAAGAAGCAACACTACCATAGAAGCTGGATTAATCCAGACGTCACAACAGGCCTGGGTCCATGGGTTTTACTCAATATGTCAAAAAAAAACCCTATTGCATAACAATTAAAATACAGACTGGACCTTTAGAATGAACAACTCCACACGGGAATTTGAAACAAATAGTTTAATCAGGGCCTTGAAAAAAGGAGGAAACTAGATAATAATAAAGTGCAACTTTACACTGTAATAGCAGAGGCCGGAGGAGAGAGAGAGCTAGAACGAGAGAGCGCTAGAACGAAACAGAGTGAGAGAGAGAGAGACACGGAGAGAAAGAACAAGAGAGAGAGATAGAAAACAAAAGGGAGAAAGAGAGAGAGAACTAGAACGAGAGAGAGTGGGAGAGAGCGAGCGAGACAGGGCGAGAGAGAGTGGGAGAGGCAGAGAGCCAGAGCGAGAGAGAGCATCCTGGCTTAGTGGCCACTCGAATTCATGTAATAAGCCCCTCGCCTGTTGTAAACTACTGGCCTAAGCTGCTCCTTAAACGTTGATTCCTCCGGCCAGAGGTCTGAAAACTTGCATTTGCGCAGATCTAAACTATTAGCGACTCGCGCAGAGGATTGGCAGAAGGCCAGCCGGGTCCCCGGACTGAATGCGCTTTCAGACCGACCGTGGCATGCGCTTTGCTTTGCTCTGAAACCCCTTTATTTTCTGTGGCTTATGCGGCGCGCCATGACGCATTTTCGCGCGACCAATAGAATTCAAGCATTGAAGCGGGCTAGTGATGGGAAGTTCGGCTCTTTTCAGAGAGCCGGCTCTTGTGACTCGACTCCCAAAGAAGAGCCGGTTCTTTCGGCTCCGAAACGGCTTAGTTTAGCATCATCTGTAGCTTCGTATTTTAGCCTAACTTGGCAAATATGAATGCTTTGTGTGTTGATAAACCAGTGTTTTTATGTGAAGCCTCATAATTGCCTTATTCTGTGTATTTGTTCTGTTACAAAAGCAGGCATTCTTTTTAAATATTTTACCCAAACATTTAATTTTAACACTGCAAACAAATCCACAGAACAAAACTCGGTAAACAAACAGTATGTCCACAGTGCAGGCTGACCTTCAGAAAAATCAAATGCCCCAGGTTGTATGGGCTGATGCGGTTTCTCCTCTCAGTTAGTATCTGCAGACGGACAGACCTGACTGTCACGTCTCTCGTCCTCTGTTTTCTAGTGATGTGTCATGAGCAAAAGCAGCGGCTCTAAGAGCCGATGCTTTGCAGTGATTCAGAAGAGCCGACTCTCATCGAGTGAGAGCCGGCTCCCCACTTTATTTTCTTTCACTCCTCTGCTAACGGCAGAACTTCGTTTAATTTGACATCAATCACATGTGAGCATATAGGATCATACCATTATGTGAAAACAGAGAGGAGGAGAGACATGACAGTCAGGTCTGTCCGTCCCTCCGCAGACACTAACTGAGAGGAGAAACCGCATCAGCCCATCCAACCTGAGGCATTAGATTTTTCTGAATGTCAGCCTGCACTGTGGACATACAGTTTGTCCTGCACTGTGGACATACTGTTTGTTTACCAAGTTTTGTTCTGTGGATTTGTTTGCAGTGTTAAAATGAAAAGTTTGATTAAAATATTTTAAAAAAAGAATGTCTGCTTTTGTAACAGAACAAATACACAGAATTAGGGAATTATGAGGCTTCACATAAAAACACTTATTGCAAAAGGGTTTATCAACACACAAAGCATTCATATTTGCCAAGTTAGGCTAAAATACGAAGCTACAGATGATGCTAAACTAAGACCTTTGGGAGCCGAAAGAACCGGCTCTTATTTGGGAGTCGAGTCACAAGAGCCGGCTCTCTGAAAAGAACCGAACTTACCATCACTACTGTTTTCACATAATGGTATGATCCTATATGCTCACATGTGATTGATGTCAAATTAAACGAAGTTCTGCCGTTAGCA
>JBBJLR010120075.1:0-19508 GCA_037577145.1 Brachypetersius gabonensis | reverse complement strand
TGCTGTATGTTTTGGGTCATTGTCGTGCTGGAACACCCATCAACCACCCATTTTCAGTTTCCTGGCAGAGGGAAGGAATGAAGGATTGGTGAAAGCCATTTCAAAGCTTTAATTTCTTTATTTTGAAGAGCCTCCATAACTTGTCAGCTGTGCTTGGATCTCTGATTGTATCCCCCTTATAGTTTGCACTTTAAAACATAGTTGTCTTCATTTCTTATGTCTTAATCTTAGTCATTAATTCAGAGTGCATTGCTGACTACCCAAGCCCTGCATTTTTATACAGTACTTCTGTTCTGAGACTAACTTCATCCAGCACTTCATCTGATACAGCAAGAACAACATGCTCACATGGCCCATGTTGAAAGACATCACCAAAATGTGTATTTCAGACATTAATTTTGGAACTTCAGATCATAGAACAACAGTGGAGGAAACAGATGGGGAAATAATAGTTTCACTAGAAATGTACTGAAACATCTGTGCCCAATCAAAGTCATTCAAAAAACTAATTTCCTTTGATTGTAACCTTTGATTATAGCTTACCATGAATAATCAGTAAACTCCTGTCCTTGTGAACCTTCGCGCCGTGCCTCTCCAGGTTTGGATATGTTAGTCTATTAACACAGCGTTTCTCAACTTATTTGTCCTGGGGACCAGTCATGTCAGGCTTTAGGGCTGCATGGCCCTGCATAAACCCGCCCCCAACCACCAACATTTGGAGCCATTCATGATAGTTAAATTACTTTTCAGTGCAATGGTTTGGGTGGACAATTCATCGCATTTTCTTTTGAAGAAGTCATGTGATTTATCTTTTAGATGTGCATGTTTTGTTTCCAAATGCCGGTGTAATTTCGATGATTTCATAGCCTCGTTAATTAGCATAGCTTAGCAGATGAATGACACAGATTGGTTTCGGGGGGAACTATCGCTAGAAATAAAACCGAATTTTACGCATGAAACATTGCAATTTTGAGTAAATGGGCGATGCCTTTTTTTTACCTCGGGCTCATCCTAGAAGTCGGCATCATTTGATGGAAATTTCCATTGCGTACCTGTTCAGAGTCAAGTAGCTATGATTCTATAAACTTTCCACTTCACTATTGTCAGACATGTTGTACTGATATGGATGTTTGACTTTATATGTTTTTTTAAGTGTTGCTTAATAATGACTCCCTTGAATTCTTCAAGAAGCTCCTTCACCTCCATCATGATCAATAATTGTAAGGCTGTCTAGAGTCAGTTTTTGAAAAGAATAATTTGCTCAGTTCCAAGTATTCAGGAATTTCATGTCGGCTTAAGGCTTTGAACTGAATTTCCTTTTTTATATAGAGCCCGGTAATGGACTGGTGACATTTTCAGGGCGTTTTACCCTATGATCGCAGGGATAGGCCCCAACACCAACAACAAACCTGGTTTAAGATAAGCAGTTCAGATAATGGATGGATGTACTGCATAACTGTGCATTTTAGCACTTCTATGTTTATTTCAATGTAGTGCTTAAAGTGTGTAAACACTTTTGTCTCTATCAGTTTGGGTATATATCTGGATATATGAACCTCATGATGCAGGACTCCCTTTTTCCATTTTATGTTTATATTAGTTGTGGGCTTGTTTGAGGGCATGATGCATGATGAACAGTATGTTCTAGTGTTTCTCCATTATGCTCCTGAACTATGTTATTTTTTTCCTCAATACTCTTTGCTCTTGAGTTTCTGGTGACCCAGGGTGGGCCCCCTACTATTGCTGGAGTGTTCGGTCTTAGAAGAAAGTCTTGCACAGGGTGGTTTTCATTAAAGCAAACCCCTCTGGGGCAGCTAATGTCTTGTAATAAAAGGTTACAAAGATAAATTTGTCACACTGTTATCAGGTTTTGTCAGTAAAGGAATCTGTTAAGCACTGAGAAAGCCTCATGGACCCAACAGATGAAGCTGAGAAAAACTCTTTTATGAAAGTACAAAAGAAACCTGAATGCTTATCCTGGAGCCAGGGGTTTTGATATATTGTATTAAGAAAGAAATCAGACACTCAGGAAAGGTATGCAATGGACATTGTGAGTGTAAACAAGTTTTAAATGATCTAAACAAGATCATGCCCAGAATGAAACTCGCACTGTTGACGAGCTGATGTCAAGTTTCCTTGCCCTGGGAGTCTTCCTGTACAACAAAGACTTCACTCTGTGAGTTTTATATTTTACTATGTTGCCATCAGAGAATGCTTAACATAGAACGACTTGTAAAGCTATGCCCTCCCATTTTAATTTTTACATGCTTTTGACAAATAACAGCAGGTTATTTTGAGATATTATGAGATATTTGCACCATTGGACAATACATAAATGAACCATAACATCAACCACTTGCCTTATATTGTATAGGCTCCCCTCCTACAGCCAAAATAGCTCTGACCCACTGAGGCATGGACATCACGCGACTTCTGAAGGTGTGTTGTGGTATCTGGGATGTTAGCAGCAGATACTTTAAGAACTGTAAGGCCTTCATGGATCAGGCTTGCTTGTTCATCACATCCCACAGATGCTTGATCGGATTGAGATCTAGGGAATATAGGGGCCACGTCAACTCTGTGCTATGTTCTTTAAATCCATTTTGTCCTGCAGACAGATGCTCTTTATACCTTTACCCTGGTTTGAAATGTTTAGGTACATGGTACATGTCAAAGTAATATCCACACATATATCAGGAACCAAGGTTTCCCAGCAGAACTGCCTCCATCTTCTTCTCATTGTGCATACTGGTATCATCTCTTCTCCACATAAGCAACACACACATGCCTAGCCATTCACATGATGCAAAAGAAAACATTGCTTCATGTTCCAGTTCTGAACTCTACGTCAATGCAGCAAGCTGTGATGCACTGCGTGTTCCGACAACTTTCTATCAGAGCCAGCAGGAACTTTTTCAGCAATATGTGTTACATTAGCTTGTCTGTGGGATTGGAACAGATGAGCTAGCCTTCTCTCCCCATGTGTCAGTGAGGCTTGAACAGCCATGACCCTGTCATGGGGTCACCAGTCATTGGACTGTTTTTGCTAGATACTAAGAGCTGGTCTCGTGCAGCCATCACGAAATACAATTGAATCAAAATACGTGCTATATACGATTTAGGGCTTTTTTTGTGCTTGGACAAGGCTTCACTTTTTCATGCTAGGACAACGCTTCACTACCCTATGTATTTAACGCACACTGCATGACATCGCCATTTATCAGAGGTAACTGTGACTGAGGGACAGTAGGAGATAAATAAGTTGATTCCTTACCCTAACCTTAACCCTAAACCTAACTGTAACAGTCAACAGTTACCACTGATACTGGCGATGTTACGCAGTGCACATTAAAATACACGGCGTAGTGAAGCGTTGTCCTAGCACAAAAAAAAGCCCTAAATCGTGAACGCAGCACGTATTTTGATTCAATTGTATTTCGTGATGGCTGCTCGAAAAGTCATGAGATCAGGTTGATACTAACCAATAAATACCAGGTACAGCACACATGACCTGCTGGTTTCACACTTACACTACCGTTTAAACATTTTAGAATCTTTCCATTTTTAAACCTGACGCAGTTCAGCACTGTCCATTTGTACCATTTAATGCTATTCACTGGATTCAAACTGTTTGAATTTCAATAACAAAAGCTTGAAACACTGTTCTAAAACTTACTGTATGCTGAGCATGTGGGCTCCCATGATTTAATTAATCATCAATAAAACACTGCAGTTGGAAAATATTTTCCAAAAAAGTATCCAAAAAGCTTTAAAGCAATGTGTTCCATGAGTCTTAGTTTGAAGAACTAATAATATTATTGAACTACTTATTGTTGCACAAATCCAAAAATGCTTTCGTTAGCAAGCCCACCATAAAAACTTGAAGGTCCTACTTATGATCTAATTTTTCCAACAGCGCTTGAATCCTGCAGCTCTGTCAAATGAAGTCTCTCCCCAAGAACTTTAGAGCAGATGTAAAACAAATTATCAGATATTTATCAAATGAACAGGACGTAACATGGGACAGTATTTTGGCCCGGCAGAAATGGATAATCTGTGAACATCATAAAATGCAACACTATGTGTAAAACCACTTGCCTTGAAATATAATTAAAGCATGCAGATTGATATGAGCATGCAGTTCATTTCTTTTCACAGTGCAAAGTCAATTATGAAACTATGTAGAGCTACCTAAAGCACTTTTCAAGCTGCAGTTGTTTTAGCAGGGAATGCTCTGGTATTTGGTATATGTTTTGAATGGATGTAATGCGATGGTGTATGAAATATGCTACGGTGTTATATGATGAATTTATGGTTTATGCCATGGATGTTATGGACTTCCACCAGGGTGATGCACCAAATGTGTAATAGATTGCACACAATCACTGTCTTATCCACCACTGCTGAGAGCATCAACTCTGTATTCACCAGCAAACTTAACTCCTACACCCAGTTCAAGGTTAATCATGCTAATGCTAGCCACACAGCTACTGACAGCTGTAGCCTACTAAAGGAGCTTGGTGACATCATCATTATCACAGAGCACCACATGCAGGTCAACATCAGGAAAGCAGGCTGCCTGGCATCTCCATGTGCCTGCTGCACTGACTGCAGTCTCACCTCTATCTTCAGCGAGTCTGTGGCTCCGTCTGTAGTCCCTACATGCTTTAAAAATCCACTAATGTTGCATTACTAAAGAAAAGTAAGCCCTCATGCCTAAATGATAACCATCCTGATACACTAGCTGAGCGATCTGGGACTGAACAGTCTTCTGTGTGCATGGCTGAGAGAATTGGTGGTTGTATCTCCATCACACTCAACACAGGAGCTCCACAAGGCTGTGTACCTAGCCCTCTGCTCCATGCCCTCCAACTTCATGACTGCATGATGTCACATATCTCCAAATCCATCATCAAATATGCTAAAACATGGTAGTCCTGGGCTTTGCCTCCAACAATGATGAGATCGCGAATACAGAGACGGTAGAGAACCTGACATCTTGGTGTCAGAAGAACTTCCTACAAACTGAATGTCAGCAAAACCAAGGAGCTGGTGGTGGACTTCAGAAGAAGACAGCAGCAGTTCTACACTGGGCATCTCAGTTAACATCTCTGGTCCATGTCAAATCCACACTCTCTGTAGTCTCTTTGTAGTACAAACACTCAAGCCCAGTCCAAAAAGGTATCTGAGAGAGCTGAGGGAGTTTTGGGTCTCTGCAGTGATCCTAAGGAGTTTTTACTCTGGTGTTGTAGGAAGTGCCCTGACTCAGAATATCACCTCCTGGTTTGAAGCAGCTCTGTACAAGACATTAAGAGACTACAGAGAGTGATCCAGGCAGTGGAACACTCTGCAGGACATTTATGGCAGGAAATGCAGGAATAGAGTGACGAGGATCATCAGACTTGTCTCACCCCAACAACGGTCTGAACACTTCAGAGGTATTACTGCCAAAACAGAGAGGTTCAAGAGGAGTTTCTGTCCTTAACCAGGACATGTTCATTAGGACACAAACTAAACTCTCCACCTCACTGTACCTACTGTACCCACTGTATCTATTGTCTTTACATCCACCAGCAGACTAGCACACTGCACTTTACAGTACATAGACATTCTATTGTATTTACACACTGCACAGACCTTGTTTCTAACTGTAATGTTTGTGTATTTGAAATATAATGTCTCTATATTTTAGCCCTTTAGTTTTAGCATGTTCAAATTTTTCTTTCATTTTTTGTAAACTTTATTGCACAGTCACAGGGCCGACTCAGGGGCATATTTCACTACATGTTGTTCTGGTATACCTGTGTATATGACCTGAATCTTGAATGTGAAATGATAGTATGTGGCACATGCTATTGATGTGATGCACTGCAGAGTTTTTCATCCCCAGACTTTGAATACAGTTTGTAGTCCTAGATTTTGAAAACATTGGTAGTTAAAAGAATGTAACTGAAAGGCCACATGGTGTAATAGAATCCAATGACTACAATATCCAGGACAAGAAACCCGTTTGGAACCGAGTCACATAGATTTTCCGAAACTGAAATGTCGGACATCATAAGAAAGCTTCCCAACATTCTTAGTTTGTTGGTTCCTGTTAATGAAATCTTATATTTCTTAGATAAGGTTAACTTTGGCTGTTTCAGTGGTTAGGTATTCATGCATTTCACTACTATACATAATATTAATTTGATGGTGTTTCTACCACAATTGTTTAGTACGTACAGATCAAAAGTTTGGGCGCCTCAGGTCAAATCCTAAATCAACACGTTTTCATTAATAGGTAAACCCTGTCGCATATTACTGTTTATTTAATTAATACAACATTCTATAATTTATGTTATTTACTCAATATGTTAAATTAATACCCCTTGTGGACTACAATGAGCAGAAAATGCCATATTTAGAGTATTTATGACTAGGGGTGTTTAAATTAGACTGGACTGTTGATTATTTCATTTGACCAACTATTGTCTTTGCAGTTCGAGGATATTCACACATTCTAGCTGATGGAGTCACTTTGGTGGACCCAGTGGATTAAAAGGCTGAAATCTTGTGGCCTTGCAGGTCAGGAGCCTGACAACTGGGCTCCAAACAGACCAGCCAACTGAGAGAGCTGCAGCATTATGAAAAAGAGAGAAAAGGGGGCAAGAGAGAAAATTTTCATGGTACTTTTCAAACAAACAGAAAAACTCTTGAGGCCGTAATAAGAATAACAAAGGCTTTCCTAGTGTTACTGTAAATTAATGTTGCCATGGTGGAAACTTTGGGGGGTCGAGGCATGTGCCAGGGGGTGAGGACTGTGTGCTTGAGCTGAGGCTCTGGGAGAAGGCCTGTAATTGAAACAACCTGCTGAGTCCAGTAAGAGGGCCCAGGCGCACTGTCAAATTAGCTGCCTCGTGATCAATGTCTTCCTCTCTTGTTCCCATTCTCTCTGCTCCTCTTTCTTGAATATGGAGCCCAACTCTGATAAATGGTGTGAGAGAGAAAGGGAGGGTAGAGGAGTATTTGGGGGGTGAGAAAGGAACTGGAGATTCAGAGGAGAAGAAATCAAAGAAGCAGAGACTGAATAAAGGAGCTGCAAAGCAAAGAGACTGAGTGAGAAGGAAGATGACACTTATTGTGTGGGGTTGCAAAAAAGACATCAATGGCAATGTGTTGAAGGGGTCAGCACTCTCATGGCAAAATGACTTTATATGGATTCCCTCAGTAAAAATGAGACAAGGCATAAAAACCTTTCTTACGCAATACATTTCTAAAATGGCCTACATTCTCCAAAGCCAACATTCCATCCACTGCGACAGCAGCCGTTATCTCCAGCCAGGGCCTGGCAATATCAAACTTGTTTTGTCGATCTTAAATGATGCCAGGAAGAATGCAACCTGAATCGCTCCACCTGGTCACACTGCTTCATGCCACTTTCCACAAAGAACATCCAAGGAAATGTAATTAAAATCCCCCAAATCACCAAACTCCTTTCTTTTGCCCTCAGGGCTGAAATACACTCTAGTGCCATGATGCCTCTCTCATTTGAGAATTGCAAATTTAAATGATTGAAGTAAAGCTGGAAGGTCACAGACAACACTCTTGAAATAATTAATTGTCCAAATAAATAAAAGTGAAGCTGAAAATGGAACTGAAACATGAGAAGCACGAGAGGCTGTCGACAAGGTCCCTGCTGAGTAATCAAGTGATTATGACTTTCAACCATGTTTTTCTTGCAAAAAATTTTATGGTACTTTGAGGTCACCAAACCACAGAGCACAACATACTCAGTGTATGCAGTGCTCTGGGTTTGGATGTAGTTACTGGTGCAACTGGCATCTTGACTTGTGCCATCCAACTCTTTATTTCCCCTGGCGTCTGCAGGAGTGCAGTGTTCATAGCTGTCAAAAAATCAGCAGAACTCTCATCAAGGACATCTGCAAGTTGTAGGAGGGCTCATTTGCTTATCGCAGTCTCCTGTAATGACTAGTCAATACAAATGTCTTCCAGCTTGCTTTCACCCTCCTAGTTTATGAGGTCCTTATGAGGTCGCCAGTGTGTTTGTGTTGTAACTGTGTCCTAATTTTTGTTTATTTAGTACTTTTGCATGTTAGTCAAGCAGATCTTTCCTGTCAAAGTAGGATCTCAGAACCCAAGTTGGGAGAGAATGAGATCAAACTACTCGTTTGCAGACACAGCTACTGCACCGAGGTGTTCTGATGAGCTTCCAGGAACAAACATCTGCCTTACCTTGGAAATGAATAGCACAGATGTGAAAATGATTCATTCATTCAAATTCCTGGGGACCATCATATGCAAGTGGAATATTAACCTTTCCACTATTGTCAGAAAAGCTCAGTAGGGGCTGTTTTTCCTGTGGCAGCTCAGGGAGCGCAATGTGTCTATGTTTACCTTGACCTATTTCTACACTGCCATTACTGACAGTGTTCTCACTACCTCAGTCACTGCCTGGCTCTCCAAGGGCATTGGCTGCCAGCTTCTAGCAAGATCTTGTTCTTGCCCAGAATAGAGGCTGACATTTTTTTGGGAATCCTGTGGGTCACGGGAATCCCGCGGGACGGGAAACAATCACTTTTAAAAACGGGATTGGGACGGGACTGGAAAAAATGTAAGCGGGAGTGGGCGGGATCGGGAAATTTAAGTGGGCGGGACCAGGATTTTTTTTAACGTAACTGACGTTAAAGTTGCGTTTTTTGATTTTAGCCCAAAAAACAACAACAACACGGGAGTGGGAGGGAATGGGAGTCATTCTTCTGGTATTGGGACGGGACGGGATTTTCCGCCAGTTTTTTAATAGGATTGGGACGGGACGGGATTTTTTTTGTGGGAGTGGGATGGGAGAGATTTGAAAATTCACTCCCGTGTCACCCTCTAGCCCAGAATGATAACTAAGAGGATCTCTACAGACCCTAACAACCCTAGCAATCTTTTATTCACTACACTGTCATCACAAAGATTCAGGGCCTTCACCTTTGCAATGTGTCCACAGAACCAGTTCTTCTTCTGAAGGAGAGATCCAAGCTTACACTCCTCCTATTGTTGATACCTTCAAAGCTATACTGTTGGACTGTTTATTTAGCTACATACTTTGGTTCAAGCTATTCTATTATCTAACACAGACTGAAACTGGAATAGCAGTATGTTCTTGCTAGGGGTGTTGAATTAACACATTAATTTTGATCAATTAAGAAAAAATAACGCATTAAAAAAGTAATGCTGAGTAATTGATCACGTGGCTTTGAGCACCCTGTCCAGTTCCGCTCTGTAAAATGAAGACTTTCCCAAATTTTACATCTGAAAAACAGAACAAAGAGCAGTTGATAGAAGTACAGTAATCGTTGTTACGTTCCAAGGGCACCCACTTATATTGAAAAACTGTGTTGTGTTTTGATAAAAAACATTTTGTGTAAACCCTACATATGCCCCCAAATATGCTCCCAGAACACTTTAATTTCATTTTAAACTCAGTTTAATGTATTATCCACAAAGAAAATGAAAGGTAATAAAAGTAAATAATCATAATCAGAAAATCATTGCTTAAAAAAACATTAACATTAGCAGCATGCAAAGACTCGTACACAAAAAAACAAGACAGCTCTCTGTGCTATGTGTGTGTGTATGTGTGTGTGTGTGTGTGTTTGTGAGTGAATGGGTGTGTGAGAGGGAGACAGAGAAACACTGTTAGCATTAGCGGTTAGCATTAGCAGCATGCAAAGACTCGTACACAAAAGAGACATTGAAATTACTCCCTCTACTCTCTCCACTCTATGTTTAGACAAGGCACAGTTTACTACTACTAAATAAAAATAAACTGAGATAACTTGAAAATTTGGGGGGTGGGGTTACACTAAAATAAGATACAGAGCAGGCACACTGCAGCAGGCTTCTTCTTCTTCTTTTTATGGTGGTTGACTTTTCAGTGTATTACTGGGCTGGTGGCAGTAATACACAATAATCTTTTGTGGGTTTCTGGCATTGCTGTGACCCTGATTTTAATCTATGCCCTCATATCTTCATCTAAGCATCACCAAAGCTTTGATTTTGATTTTAAAAAAGCAGACTCTGGAGCTTCCTTTTGACGAGTGGGTTGTGCAGTTGGATGACAGCAAGTAGGTTCTGGGTTCAGTTCCTAACTGGAGCAGCTGGTAGGCCTTTCTGTGTGGAATTGACCTTTTCTTACAGTGCCTGTGTGGGTTTCAACCAGGAGCTCCAGTTTCCCCTCACAGTCCAAAGAATTGGAGACACTAGGTGTGAATGTGTGTGTTTGCTCTTGGATGGACTGGTGACCTGTCCAAGGTGTTTCTCCACCTTTGGCCCTAATGGTCGATTCTAAAGAATGAGTGGTTCAGCCAAGTGGATCTTATCAGATCAGAAGGACACTAGCTATACCCTGAGTCTCACTCATAATTCCATGCACAGGAAAGCAGTACATTTGTACAAACCTTCTCGTTCTCAGCTGGTACCTCAGCCAAAGCTTTTTGTGCAAGAAACCCCAGTTCTGTCCATCTGAGTGAGTTTTTTGCACTGTTTACACATAGTGTACCAAGCTATGTGTCTTTGAACTGTTACACAGAGGGAAAGCCTCTGGAAAGCAGTCTGATGTGAAGCATGTTTAACACAAAGAGAGAAGCGGCGCAGGATGCGACCCAGAAATGGGAAAATCAGAGAAATATGGACAGGAATGTGGAAACTGTCTTTGTGAGGGCAGCATGCTGAGATGCTGGACCAAACCCAAGCAGCTCTTTCTGAGTCATGGAGGAACAATGCACTCGTGGAGGTACTCACTGAATGAAGTTTTCGGGTTGTATATGCAAAGTTAGAACACAGCACACTGCTAAATTAGTATCATAATGTCATTTAATCCATTTATTTTGAGACTTTTTGATGATGCTATTTTGGCTTTTTGGTATCAGCTGCTCAAGAGCCTTATTAAACCTTGACAGAATAGTCATATTAAATCATTCGCATGTAATTCATGTTGGGACAGTATGGAAGGCTAAACTTCCCAATGGTATTCTTCCAACTCTGACACATGTAGTTGCCCCGTCATTCCACTGAATACTGTATCATATAAGGGAAGTTGAACTGCCAAGGTTGCAGGTGCTTGTTGTAATTCTATATGTCTCTTTCACATGGGAACTTTTTCAAGAATCGTGATGCTATATGGAACACATTAACTAGAACTAAGCGATCAGTGGGACATTCCATAGCCTATCACTGTATCGTCACCTGGGAGAGATTATATACTAGCATGAAATTGCAATTATTTCAAATCCTGTGAAAGTATGAACATTTAATCCTCCAGTATGAGCTCTTAAATGTCACTGAACACACATGTAAGCCTGTTATGTGTCACATTAGGAGTTAAATTGTCATTAAGTACAATGGCTTGTCATGATTCAGTGCATTTGTATACATTTTCCATGTTAACACACAGCAGTGGAAATTTTACCCAGGATAAAGCACACCTCTGCAATAATAATTTCTGCTAAAGCCCTATGAGAATCTAGTTAGCAATGCTGCATATAACATTTTTAGGAATTTTACCGTACTGACGTATATACATATACAACATATGCAGCCTTTACATATACAACAGATGCAACTCTAAACCGTGTATGAAGAGATTCCTTCGGTAAAGGGCCTGGCATAGAGCTTCCACTGGTTATGATTTCAGCCAGTCATTTACAGTCAGTGAGTTCACTGCCTTTACAGTCAGTATGAGATGCCGCCCACATGCCTAGAGTCATGTTTTCCTGATTAAACTGGGCCCACCTACTGGTTATTCCTTCAGTCAGTTTCTAATTATGCAAGTAGCTAATCTGATACATTAGGTCTTCAATACAGCACCTGAAAGCCCAACCAATGAGCTAGCTAGCTATATTAGTTAGCTATATTTGGCCAGACACCACAGAAAACAGTTAATCTGATTTCCATTGACCATTTCAGGAATTTAATCGTACTCTTTCTGAACAGAACTAAATAATGGGATGGCTGGTGGCCTGGTGGTTAGGGAGTTGCCCTGCAGTTAGAAGGTTGTTGGTTTCAATCCCCAGACTGCCAGTTGTACCACTGAGGTACCGTCCCCACACACTGCTCCCCGGGCTCTGTGTCACTGGCTGTCCACTGCTTCACTTGGTGAATGGGTTAAATAAAGAGAATTTTACACTGTGTGCTGTGGTGTGTTCATATGTGACAAATGGACACTGTACCCTTACAATGTAGGACAAAAAGGCCTGGTTCACAGGTGATGCTTCAATTCATTCAGAATTGTTCAGTTGCATTAAGGTTAGGGCTTTTTGCACTGCAGTCCACTATCTTTTTCTTAAACTAATCAATCCAGGTCTTTTGGGACCTAACTTGGTACACAGAAGCACAGTCTTCCTGGAACTGGAACAGGCCTTCCCCAAACCATTAACTCAAAGATAAAAGTATACATGTATAAAATTTCCATTCAGTTTGTAACAGCCATCCTGTGTTGCCCCTTCCTGTATTTGTTGTTCCATTAGTGCCATGTGGCTTTTTTTACTCAGCTCCACCCTTGTCCTTGCTTCTGATCCTTATTCCTTTCCCTTGTCATTGTCCTCACTCTCACGAAAGCCAACCAGAAATGGCGGCACAATACGAGCCATGGTGGGGCTGCCACAGAATCGACAAGCCTCTGGTCCTCTGTCCAGAGTTGCCAACTGTCTCCCACAGAAAGTAGCTGGAGTTTACCCAGAAAGTTGGTAGATTGGTAGACACGCTAATTTGCATATAAATGACGACATCATGTCATGCCAAATAAAAAAAAACAAAAAAAAAACAACGAACCACAACACCCAGACACTTGAAGACGCTGACATCAGGCAGGAGACTGTATTTGTTGCTATACAGGAATAGGGGAATGCTGCCCTGCATGCTAAATTGATATGGTCACATGACTTAATAGAGCAAAAGCAATGCTTGTCCCGGTCTGCTTCAGTGTGTCTGTGTTTTTTGTATTCGGTAGCTTGATTGTATGCCTTGCCTTTTCAACATGCTTCTGGGAGCTACATGTATTCTAATGTTTGACAGCTTGGCATAAAAGTCTGTTTTTTCGAAATAGACGGTAAGCCTTGCTGTCACTACTAACACAGGGTTTCAGCCATCTTTTGAATCCCGGTAGTAACTCCCATACTTTTCAGGATCTTTTGGAAGTAGGAATTAGGTTGTCATTGTTTTTAATGTATTTATTTTACAGGTTTGTGTAATAAAAGACCAAATAAACTTTGATTTCAATGTCTGTGTGTGTTTATTTGTTCAAAAGGAAGGAAAGGAGAGGTTTGGAAGGTGTGTGAAATAAATACACACACACATATATATATATCCAAGAGGGATATCTTTTTTACTTTGTTTAAAAATATAACAAGTTATTTTGTAATGCAACTTATTTGTGAGCGGGTGAGATCAACCAAGAAAGGTTTATGATTGGTCAGTTGATGTGACAGTGATGCTTGCGCATGCGCAGATCATTCTCTTTCCGAGCGCAGTAACGGACGGATACAGAGCAGGCTGGGTCTCAGCTTGATTGTCAGAGAATATTGACAAAGTTGCACAGAAAGTACCTAAGATTTGTCAAAAATGTCACTAGATTTGTCGCTAGGCACATTTTGAGAAAAAAGTTGTTAAGGGGGTCTGGAAAGTTGTTAGAAATGGTGGCAAAGTCGCTAAGCTGGCAACACTGCCTCTGTACTGGCTGCGTTGATCTGGCTACTCGAGCTTTCAGCTCCTCCTCGTGTTCAGAAGGATGCCACTAGGCTGGCGTTAGGCCTTGCAAAGTCGCTTTGTGCCCTAATGGGTGCCTCTGAGCTCTCAAGCCCCGGCCTAGTTTTAGCTATCAAGCCACCTCCAGTGTGGTGTAATGACTTGACTCTCATCAGATGTTTATTATATGAAGGTAACTGTAACCCCTTATCTAACTAGACCTAACTATCTAACTGACCAATTGTTCACCAGTGCTAACCTAACACCCTTGGCACACTTACTGCCCTACCGTTAAGGAACACTTCATCTAAATGGTCTTGGGTGCCTTTTTGTGTGTTAACCCATTGATGTGTTTGAATATTATGGTGCCACTCTAAAAAGTGGGCTGAAGTTGCAAAAACACTGTAGATTGCTTCTGACTTGGCTCATATTTGAGGCTGCATGTAGCATCTCAGGGTCTAGCATGCCATGTTGCAATCTGTGAGATTTGCTGCTTACAGCCACGTGTGTGAGTCTGTATGCATTACAGATGGCAGTGCTGTCACTGGCCAAGCCTCAAACACAGCTTCGTAAAACAAAGAGACATGCGGGACTTCCTATGATTATTTACCTGAATGGTATGTATGCAAATGTGCTAACTGGTGTGTGTAAAAGAGAGACAGAATATGTTTGTATTCTGGAGCCTGTTTGTGTTCCATGTAGTCTGTATGTGCTCTGAGTACTGTATGTGTGTGTGTGTGTGTGTGTGTGTGTGTGTGTGTGTGTGTGTGTGTGTGTGTTAGCACATTGTAAAAATAATAATTGAGCACCTGCTGGCAGAGTTATTTTAGCGTTGTGTAAGATCCACCGGCCCCAAGGTCTTGCATTAAGCCTGTAAGCCCATTCCCAGCAGCCAGATGATGAACAGAATGAGACTGGACCGAGCCCAGAGTCAAAGAAAGATGGAGTCATAAATCAAAAGGGATCTACAGTAGGAGAAAAGGTCATTTTATGCCCTGAAATTATAGAACAGTATTATTTAGTGTTTGAATTACAGATACTCTAGCAGTTTTAATATTAATGCAAGAAACATAAGTACTCTAGCTTTTAATAAAAAAGCTTATCCCACAAATGAGTTTTACTTTTATTATAACCAAGGTCTCACAAAATACAAGTTGATCAAAATACGTGCTGCGATCATGATTTAGGCTTTTTGTCATGCTAGGACAGTGCTTTACTACCCTGTGTATTTCTTAATGCGCACTGCGTAACATTGCCAGGATCAGCTGTAACTGGTGACTGAGGCACAGTAGGAGAGAAATAATGAATTGATTCCTTATGTTATTGTTTCCAAAGCGGTTAAAACAGGTGGAAATGCCGTGAGACGGGGAAAGTCCCTCACCCTAACCTTAACCCTAACCATAACAGTCACCAGTTAGCACAGATCCTGGCGATGTGACGCAGTGTGCATTAAAATACTGCATTAAAATACATATGGTAGTGAAACGTTGTCCTAGCATGAAAAAAGCCCTAAATCATGATCGCAGCACGTTTTTTGATTCAGTTGTATTTCAGGTTGAGCCCAGACATAAGTGGGAGGGCTGTAGTGATAGTGGGGAGAATTGGAATTCCCAGATTTTTTGTTATCATTAGAGAAGTTTGTAAAGAAGAGTGAAGCAAAAAAAATATGCTAAAAGTGTTTAAAATATTTTCTGCTCAATACCAGCCACAAACCCATGTCACAATTTACTGTAATCACATCTCAGGCTACTGATCTGGAATCAGCTTTGGCTTTGAGCAAACTGTTTTCAATACCATCAAACACTGGTCCTAGAGCTGCATTCATACTCTGACAAGACACATATGCAAGTTAGCCACACTAATAGTGATCCCAGATGGAGGATGCCTGCTCCCATGTTTCTCTAGTTGAGATGGATGAAGGGTGGTGAGATCTTTAGTCCTGCATTCTTGCTAAAATGAAGCACATTGTTCACTCAATTGACGGGAAATCACACAGCTAGACTTTGGAACCATAAAGCTGCGTTCAAATAAGAAACTGGAGGAAACGTAATCACTGATAATAACACTGAGTCTTAGGATAAGAATCTCATAATAACATTAGTCCATTTTTGTAGATATATTTAAAGACAAAAAATATTAGACAAATAAGACAAATGCCAGCGTGTAAACAGTTTATAAAGATGACCAAGGTTTTTCATCCATTTTAATATCACATGTGGACTTACACTTATTTAGTTCCATTAGTCTGACCTTTGCAAAATTTCCATCCAGTGGAAGAATTTCACGTTAGTGTATATGTAGCATGCATTATGTTCATGTTCATTTATGTTTTGAGTGCGTTTTATAAGCATGTGCAAAATACACTCCTGTGATAATCTTCTGTCATAATTGTCCTTGTGATCTTGGGCTCCTGTGCAATAGCTCCTGAACATCCCATTCAATTGGCAGTGCTTTTCCATGGAGATTTAACTATATGAACACCTATGTGAGCAATGGATGTACCTTCAAGTCACTAAATTCATCTGCTTCAGCTAAGCAGCCTCTAGATACTTTTGAACATATAGTATAGTCTTGTCATAACAAGTGAAGCCATCTACTACATTGTTTCATTAAACAATTAACAGGGAGAAAACCATAACTGCCCAGTTTGTTGGATATTGTAATAGTCTTGCCCTGGTTTGTTCCACTTCTGTCACTCTCCGTTCTGTTTTGTGTTGTCCTGTCTCACCTTTGTCCATGTGTGTTCTGTGTATTTAGAATCCTGGGGGGGTTTCAAGGGAACGTAAGGGAAAGCAAGCCAGACTTTCCCTTAATCCTGTTTCATGGAATACCCTCTTGCTCATGGCCTGACTCCCTGTGCTTTGCTTTGGTCTCATGCTCTACCTTTGTCATGGTGTGTTTGCCTGTCTGTTTGTAACCCCACCCTATCACAGCTGTTCCTGGTTGACTCTTGTGTATTTACACCCCTGTCAATGTATTCATATTCATAGGTCGATCCATCAAACACCTACCTCGTTTTCGGATTTTGTACAGTTTATCAGTGTCTTCTGTTTGTAAATAAAGTCTTGTTTTTTACATTTGCGTCCCCGTTTGTCCTCCATTACCCACATAACATTAAATGTACATGTTTGCCTGCTTACATCTGCAGAGGTACATTTTGCCTATGAATGACAGTGGTGATCCTATGTCCTGTCTTAATCATTTGCTGCTTGGTAAACTGGCAAATGGTATTTTCACAATAGGAAGAAAGAATAACTTCCTACTAGTCCAAGCCCTTGACCTATGTCATCAGTGTTCATTCTGTGCTTTCTACATATAAAAAAATTATGTTTATTGTTTTTCCCTTCAGTTCTAAAAGGGAAAAGCGAATTCATCCAGTAGTGACATGGCAGAAATTCCAGGGATTAGAAGCCTTTAAAGACTGTTCTAGCCATAATGTGTTCCACTATGGCGTCTGCATCTGGTGCGGCTACACCACAGAATTGATTGTAGCGAAGCTGATTGATTGCACGCAGGCTCAATTCAGTACACTAAATCCCTCTTTGAGACATCTCCAAGTCCCCAAAACAAGAATATTTTCTTCAAGTTTGGTGGGACAACCTGTCCAGTCTGCGCTTTCACCTGGAAATAGGCCCAAGGCTTTTCATACTCAGCAACAGCAAACATGTCATTTTACAAATGAACATCAGACTGACACATCTGCTTTGTATGAATGTCAAGACAAAAAAAAAAAAAGAATCAGAGAAACGTTTCGCAAAAGGTTTCTGTTCCAAGACAACACAACCATTAATAGTGGTGATACGGCAGCTGTCAGTTTGTGTAAGTTTGGACAATTACTTTTCTAATAAAAAAATGTGACCTAATTACTTCTGTTGTCACAAGAATGTACTTGAACGCAAACAAACATATAAAAAAGAAAGTTATCAAAATAGGTTTATAAGATTTAATGGCCTGAAAAAATTTAAATGAATAGTTTTGTCAGTTATGTTAATTAGCAAATAAATAATAAATAAAATAGCCAATAAACCATGTTGCAGATGTTCTATGAGTCTGTTGTGGCCAGTGCCGTTTCTATGCTGTGGTGTGCTGAAAGTGGCAGACAGGAAGAGACTTAAACTGATCAGGAAAGCTGGCTCTGTTGTGGGAGAGGAACTGGATAGCATGGAAACTGTGGCTGCGAGGAGAACATTGTCCAGACTTCAGTCTATCATACACAATGTAGACCACCCTCTCCACAGGGTGGTGAACGGCTTCACAAGTATCTTTAGCCACAGACTGACCAGCTTAAAGTGCTCCACTCCACAGAAAATCCTTCCTTCCCACTGCCATAAATCTCTACAACTCCTCCCTCAGTCACACACCAACACAGTAAATAGCCTGCTGCTGCTACTTTCTGTTGACTTATTACTGGTTTAAAAACTATCATTGTGTGGAAGACTATGTGCATTTTGCCTGTAATGTACAACAGTCTATGTGCAATACTATGCAGTGTTCTTACCAGCTACCAAACATTATGTGCAATATCATATGCTGTCCTCTATATAGCGCTAAATCACTTTATAATTAGTAATATTGCACATAAGACATTATACTTATTTTCATATTATGGTTGTTTTCTTCCCACTGACTTATTTTTATTCAGATTTTATTTCATTTTATTTGGATTTTTATTAGATTCTATTTAGACTTACATCAGACTTATTTTATTTATGTTATTATTGTATTTGAACTTGCTTTTTATTTTACATTGTTCTGGTGTCTTGTGTCTCTGTGTCTGTTTATATGGTGACTGTCACATCACACAATTTCCGGGATGAATAAAGTTTTCTGATTCTGATTAAAGCAATAGCTGTGATTTGGTCACAGTATGTGATGATGCACAGTCTTGAGTGTTCTTTTGTTTTTATATCTCTTTTCTTTATAAAAAAAAAAAAGAAACGTGAAACAAAGGAGCCCCTATATAAGCATCAAATGTGCTTTAATACTGCCGATTCCTTCAGCCGTAAGAAAGAGCATTTTGCTAACAGAGCTATGAAATTGTAGCAATGTCAAGTTCAACTCATCTTTTTTAGATTTACTTAAGTGGTCTTTTGTTAAGCCTGCTGAGCATTTTACATCCGGTCACAATATTGTGTCAAGGCTATAATAATATCATGGATAAATCATGTCTCAACCTGATCGTTCCATTGAAATGAACTATTGTGTAATATGCACCTACGACATTGTAATGTAGTGAAGACAATACTATCCAAATATGCACCTAGACTCAAGAGCTTTATAGCAATGATGTCACAAAACAGCATCACAAAATTACACCTTGGTCCTCATGCTACGCGTCTGGCTATGTTCCGCCTCCATCCGGAGAAATCCATTGTACTTCATTTACAATTTACGAGCTGCTGAGGCCAGGGAAGTGCCTGGCAGCCCTCCTCCACCCGGCACCTCCACTAATATGGGGGTTGGACAGGGGTTGAACTGTTGGTTGTATGCATGTCTTCATTTCAGCTGTCAAAATAGTTCCGCAGGGTGTTTTTAGCACCCTCCCTTGCCAGCAAACTCACACCTGCTGCTTGTCTGTATTTGTGTGGGTGAAAATTATATATAATGATACTGACTATACATCATATAAAACTACATATGTGACCCAATCTGCCGTAATGAGTCGGAAGTCGGCGTTCTATTTATTGAGATACAGGATCTCTGATTATGTTGAAAAACATCAAAAATATCGATTTTTCTTTTTTGGTCTTATATGAAAGAAAAGGTCTTCAAAATGA
>JBBJLR010119956.1:0-19546 GCA_037577145.1 Brachypetersius gabonensis | reverse complement strand
TGTGTGTGTGTGTGTGTGTGTGTGTGTGTGTGTGTGTGTGTGTGTGTGTGTGTGTGTGTGTGTGTGTGTGTCCTTGGATCTTCTCCCTCAGACATACCAGCAGCTGTCGCTAGCTCTGTGTCTTTTTGGCTCAGCTTAGAAGCAGCATTATTCTATTAATGAGTGATTAGTGTCAAATATCTGGCCTGTGCCACCCAATCCCAACTGTGGGAAATAGGCGGGCTGGGTGCACCTGATCTCCACTTCAGTTTAGAGTTTCCTCAGACTGGCTCCCCCAATTAAGAGGGAAAAAAACGAGGAGAACCAGAGTAACTGGACTTCAACGGGAAATAACAACGCGACCGTATGCCATTTTATGACGATAATCGCGGAGGTCCCTCCCCACCCGACCCCTCCAACCACTGGATGCTTTCCAATCCCTTTGTGCCAAATGGAAGGGAACACAAAAAAGAAATCTGGAGAAAATCCTCTCTGGTTAAATCCTATTCTCAGCATGACCATTCCAGAGCAGAGCAAAACACTTCACCGCAGCCTCGTGAGACTTCGTTAAGGCTGCAGGATTCACAGGTGGCACTCTGACTGCAGTCAGGAGGAAACGAACGGGTCCACGCTGGCACTGTGTGGCGTTGATCTGTTTTTCCTTGTCATTCCATGAAATTCTGCACATGTTCTTGGGCTTTATGAGATTTTTCTTGTGGAGAAAATAAAGAATATCATACATTTTTTACCAGGTCCAGTTGGTCCTAAGCCCTAGGCCAAACATAGCTCATATGAGGCATGCAACAAGTGGAGCAGTACGATCCCTGGCTTTTAGAAGTAGATGATTAATTCTTTTTGGGAGGAAAATGTATTTGAAGAAAGCTCCTGTAATCATAACCATAAAATGATTGATTTGGGAGGAAGAAGACAAATGGCATTGTTGAACTCACCAAATATTTTCTGCCTTATCATCACCATTTCATATTTAGTACCAGTTCCAATCAGTTTAGAGGGCTTGGCCGCCTCACGCCTAGCTCTCTGCTCTAAACTCCCTTAAAGAGAGCTCTGGGAGACTGACAGCTGGGCCAATGACTGATGCAGACCATGTGCTTTCTGTACAGGCTTACACAATCTGTAGGCGATTACCTGCTGAGTGATAACTGCCAAATGCACTCCGCCATTTCTGTTGTTCCTGGAATGAAGCAGAGGAGAGTGCAGGACATGAAAGAGCAGTTTGGTGAAAAATCATCTTTACAAAATGTACTCTCTCACTTCAGATGTGCTCCAGCAGCCAAGACTGAGCTACAAGGCCAATGTAGCTCATTCATAATGGAAGATTACATCTACAACCTGCAATGCAGAGTTCCTTAAGTGGTTTCTGACACTGTGGGGCGTTCTGTTATCTATACCAATGCATTTACCTTTCATATGAGAAATGGTCACTTTACACATTCAAAATGCAATTTACACAGAGAAAAAAATAAATACTTTAGAAACAGTATGTTATTTGCTGAAAGTGACTTAAATGACTAACGGTTTTAAAGTAACAAGGAGTCTTTAGTGTCAAATTAGCAAAAATGAGAACAAACTCAGATTGGGGGATTCCATACTTTTTCCTTGAATATAATGTGAATTTCCAGACAAATAGTACTTACACAGCGATGCTTACTCCTCCAACAAGGTAACACAGTAAATCAGGCCCAATTCAGACTGTTACGAGTTTAAAACTGAAGAAGCTTAATGCTCAAGTGCATCTCACAAGAAGCTTACTCTCAGCTTTAAGTCAGAGATACAGCAAATATGAATGCCAAATATTAGCAGCCATGCTATCGGCCAATACATAGGTCTTTGTTAGCAGTAAATCTAGTTTGGGCATGGGCGCCGGAACCATTATAGCTTTATAACCATTATAACCCCCCCATGAATCGATAGACTGCTTATAAAATATGCTTTTAAATATATTTTTTATGGATTATGCATATTATTTGCCTATTTCTCATAATTATGAATGTTATAAATTGACTATATAAACTGAATAAGCTTCAAGGTAGCATTTTTTCGACACAGCAGCATGAATCGATACACTGCTTATAAGCAAATATTTTTTATACAATATTTTTTTCTCTGATAATGCATATTATTTGTCTATTTCTCACCATTTTCAGTGTTAAAAATGAATCATTAGAACATCCACAGCCACGATCAGAGCAGAATATCAGGCTCTGTATATCTGTAAAAGTCATCTCAGACACAAATGGCACCCAGCCACGGAATAAACAATCTGTAGATAAATGGTTTGTCATTCAATGTTAGAGACCATGTAGGCAAGTCCATTCCCCAGAAACTCAATCTTAGCCAAGTGTGATAATCTAGAGATGCAGTTAGCAACAATGCTAATCTGTTTTCAGAGGCTCCCATCACTTGTCTGCCTTGTAGCTCCAGGGCAAAACTAAAGAAACCAGGCGTGTCAGACTGACTGTTTTTGGGATTTGTGGAAAACTGTGTACATTAATGTACTTTTAGCAGAAGAAAAAGCTCAACAACAGAAGGTTGGAGCTTTCCCTCTCTCTCTCTGTCTTTCTTTCACTCTCTCTCTCTCTCTTTCTCTCTCTCTCTCTGTTTTACAGGCTGTGATCTGAAGGGCCCATGAAAGGCTCCACGCCGGCCGCGCTGTCTGCGCCCAAACAAAAGGAGGATTTGGCAACAGCCCCACTGCCGCATCAGAGACGCTGGCGCTGCCGCCGCTCTCCTCCTCTCCTCCTCTCCTCCGCCAGGGTCTGCAGGGAGAGGTGAGAAGACTTCAGAGCTGCAGAGCTCCAGCACTCTCAGGATACAGTGGAGGGACCACACAGGCTGCAGCGTGGCACTTTAAACACTCCAGCTAAACACTGTACCCACACGGCTGTTTACGGTTCCTTCCTCTCTAATCTCACCCTCCTCACTCGCCTGTTACCCAACATCTCTGATTCTTAGGATCGGGCACCACCCACAACTTACAAACTGTAAACGATCACATTAAAGTTCACGTTCAATGATCTACACAGTGTAGGAATACAGATGTGGTGCCGAATCCACAAGCACTTTCCAAAAAACAACTTAATTGTCTCAAATGTACACATTTTTTCCCATTAAGCCTTTTTTATGCATGGCACAGCTGAGTAACAGTAGCAGTCTCCAATCCTGCTTTATGACTTTATTCAGGATTTCAAACAGTGTCAGAAAATCCGCTCAAGATGACATAACCTCAGACTTTGAGACAAAGTTTAATGATGCATATATGATGATTCAGTTTTGCAAGCTGCACTGACCCCTCTCATTTCCATTCCTCCGTCATCTGAGCTGCTTGTCCTGACCAGGGTGGCAGGGGGTGCTGGAGACTATCCCTGCTCTTATAGGTAAAGAAACACCCTGGACAGGTTGCTAGTTCTTCTCATTTCTTGGTTTGGTTAATGGAAGCAGTCCAGGTAAGAAAAACATCAGGACAGTGGCAGTGTAAAGGAATGAGAACGTCGTTGCTGTCCATTCAGTGGAGAAGTTTTCATTTTCCAGAGAGGAAGAAACTTGACAAGCCTTACAAACTTTTCTTCACGATATACATTACTGTTTAAAATGGGTTTTTGTGAGGGTTTTGTTTTATTTTAATGTGACTAAATATACCACACACACTAAAACGAATCAATACAAATAACATTCTACAGTAAATAGTGATGTTCTGTTCAGTATATCAGTGAATTCTTGTGGAAGTCCAGCATTTCTGTAGTTTTAATCAGGAACTTGGTTTGACTCAATCAGTCCTTTATTCTTCTAATGGAGTTTCACAATCCAAACAAGGCCGGAGGAGCCTGTGTTCTCCTCATTACCTCACAAAATATCTACATTTTGTCAAATAAAACAAATCTTGATACACTTCATGATTTCTTGTTTGTTTTCACTTCTTCTAATGTTAACTTTGCTAGCAAACACGTCACCACTTACAGAGAAAAATGGCTTTGAACAATTTGCATAGGTGCCTAAGACTTTTGCACAGTACTGCACTTACTTGGCCGCTGTGGTTAGGCTCTCATAACAAGTTACCCAGTGAAATAAGCTTAGCTAACACTGCCCTGTGTTCACTAGACTACAGACCTTCCAGTGCCAGTTTGGTTCATGCAGTCAGTTGGACTTTGGTAAAATTGTCTAGTTGTAAATGCCCAGATTATAGTCAGGGTTCCTCTGTAAGACTACCAACATGACAGGGTTTAATCATAATATTGTTTGAGCAGGAATCTTACATTACCAACACATCAAAAAGTACTTTTCAACACTATCCAGCCCACACAGTTCAACGGCTCACTTATGTAACATTAGGTTACTACGGTAACAGCCTTGTTTCACACCTGTACCACTGGTCCATCGAACAGGTGTCACTTGCCTACTTTTATTGTAGCTTTTGTCACACTCTGCATTTTCTGAAATAACTTACAAACCTAAAAAAATAGGTTTGTAATGTGTTTTTTTCTGCTATGTTAAATTCCACAGCCCACCTGTATGTGTTTGTACTGTGGGAGGAAAACGGAGTGCCTGAAGGAAACCCACACAGACACAAAAGAACATGCAAACTCCACACAGAAATGACCTTCGGTCGTCCCAGCTGGGAACTGAACCCTGTGAAGTGACAGAGCTGGCCTCTACGCCCCTTGTCCAATACAGAAGTGGCAGTAAAGGCAGTTCCCAAACTTTCTCAAGTTGTCAGAGAATGAGAATCATATTCATTATCCAATATAGTTGAGTTTTTCATGAAGCCTATAAGAAAATCATTGCAGGGTCTGTTATTGACAGGCATATCCTAAATAAACTTTAATTCACTTCAGTTTAGTCAACTTGGCACCAGAAGACACCACAGGTAGAAAAAATAACTGAACATTCAAACAGCTGTAGTAAATAAGGATGTGATGGCGGTGAATGGGGAAAAATATGCACCTGTTGTGCTTCTAATGACTTCTAAGTGTTTTTTTAAGAATTCCTAGAGAAAAGTAATTTTTTACATTGTTTTTTCAGTTGTATTTTTACATGAACAGTTCAACTTATCCGGTTCCAACAAGGGCATAACCAGATCCCTGTGAATTAGGAAGCCGGCTTCTCTGTGAGCTGAACTGAAATCCTGTGTACTGTTCTGTAATGCAGGGGTGAATTTGACACTGCTGATTTTGAGAAAATGTTCTGTATTTGTCTTTGGACAGAGGGGACAAAGAGCAAACCACTCCCCTCCTTCTCTGTTCTCTTTCTTCTCCACCTTTCTGCTGGCACTGTAATGTAGTGTGTATAGAATGTGATAATTGTCCCATCAGGCTTGTGGGAGTGCTCCTGCCTTCCTCATTACAGGCCGATAGCACACGAGAGACGCGGGAGGAGTTCCCGTAGGCAGAATTCTGCGGATAGCATCACAAACCGAGCTGCTTGCCATCAGCGCTCTCCCTGTGCTGGTAAATCTTTGGAGAACATGACAGCTGCAGGAAGACAGAGCGTGTCTCAGAGCGAGGGAAAGTGTGAAGTGTGGGAAAGTGAAATTATACGAGGTGTCTGATAGGAGAGCGATAAGTGGAAGAGGAGGTTTGTTGATGGGATCAGGTAGAGACAGGTCGCTCTTATCCACAGATCTCCACTTTGGTTCCCATCAGGCCGTTGGCATAAACAGTATTAGCACTCAGGATCTGAGATACTTAAAGGGGCCTTAGAGGGCAGCCCCCAGTTTTGGGTTGCACTAGTTTATCTTGAATTGTTATTTTATTTCACAAAACAATTGACTTTTTAACTGAATGGGTGTTTCTATCTCTGAAACAATAGGAGAGATTGTTCTGATCTTCAGTGTGAGATCTTTTTAGATTTTCTCCATTTTGTAACCAATTTAGGCGTGTTCAAATCCACTCATTAGCTAGGATTGCCCCAATCACGTGATACCAACACTGGGAGCAGGGAGGGTGAGTACATGCTTCTCCAAAGTCATACAAAGTGACACAAACCTTCTGTACCGGTGCTAACACAACACCATTAAACAGCTCAACATGCTTAGAGGAGAACACTACACCAATTTGTGTTACATCCAGGGCAGAAGCAACGGGAATGATTTTATTGTAGCCTGTCGAGCTCTGTCCCCTAACTAATTTCCTCCGGGATCAATTAAGTTTTCTGATTCTGAAAATACTTTTATTGTGGAAAAAAAATCCCCCAATCACAAAATACCAGTACTAGGAAAGTGAAGTCTTGCATGTCTCCCAAGGCACACAAAGCCACACTAATCCGTTTGAACTGCTGCTAACGCTATTAAACAGCTCACTGTCATTAAACGCTTGGAGGGGAACACTAACCATCCGTTTATGTTGCGTCAGAGCTGGGCTTCTCTTTACGCCACAGCTGGGCTTCCCAGAGATTTCTCGTTTGATGATGCAGTGATGTGTTAGAAGTCATTTCGCCCCCTACCCTTCCTGTACTGTACTGCAGTCTGTCGCATGTAAGTCTAGATATGATTCCAGAGCAAAATAGAAGAATTTTTTTAATAAGGGACATGTTGGCTATAAAAATTGACTTCAACATTTTTTGCAAAACATCATGACTTATTATTTACTTAACTGCATTTAATTTTGTGCTTTCTTCTGGTAAAAAACAGTTTGCGGGACAAACAAAATAGATCTCATTTTGTACATAGCAGCGTTGAGGACATCATGGCCTTAAAAAATGAAGTGTTTTTACTGAGCTATCAATGGTGCCTCCATGTGTTCACTAATATTCTCATCCTTCTTATGCTTTGTGTACATCAGTGACAGAGGACACTCTCTCTCTCCCACATCCCTTCATCTCTGCCCTTCTTTCCCACGCCGGAGCACCGGGACTAGCTGGGAAAAATTCCAGATCAGGACCCTGTTAGGGTTCAGAATAGTTGTGGCGCGGTGTGCGTATGTAGGGGGAACGAGAAAAACGGGAAAATGAAAATGATAGAGTTCCCATGGCGACTTTGCCTCGGCTCGTGCTCTGCTGAAACTGCGGCACGAGGAGGAAGTTCTCACACCAAAACACTTTTTCGTTCATGCCTGACCAAGGCCACTCCATTTTCTTATCTGCTCCCCATCGATCCCCACTGTAGAAAGCAGTTTTCCCACAGTAACAGCCCCGCAAAACACACACACACACACACACACACACACACACACACACACACACAAACACACACACACACACACACACACACACACACACACACAAGCCATGCAAACAAACACCAAGCCTGACATCTGCTCTAAAGCCTGCAGCAAGCAGGACTTCCCTCAGAGCCTGCTACTGATTCATCAGGGTCACACTGCAGCTGGAGAGAGAGAGAGAGAGAGAGAGAGAGAGAGAGAGAGAGAGAGAGAGAGAGAGAGGCAGAGTTACAGAGAGATTGTGTGAGAGAGGGAAAAAGAAAGAGAGAGGAAGAGAATGACAGAGGGACAAAGAAAACCAGGTGTCTAAGAGAGAGAAATCAGAGACAGAGAACAGAGAAAAAGAGAGAAGGTGGAAGAAAGAGGGAGAAAGACAGGAGAAAGAGAGAGCGAGAGAGAGAGTACTCTGAAACATATATTCTGCTGGATTCAGATTCAGACGTTTGGAGAATTTCCACAGTAATTACTCCACAATATTTGACATCAGCATTATTTTGTCTTTCAGTATCCTGTTGCTTGGCAGTGATTGTGTTGATGTAATATGTCATTACTGCCTTAAGAAAACCTTGTAACTACACTTTTATCCTTTTGTTTTGGCTCCGTACGAAACCGACCACAGCCCTTTACATTGTGTAAACATTTCACAATGGACGGAAAGAGAGAAACGGTCCAATCTTACTGGAATGGAGTAATGGGATGAAATCTTGCAGCGGTTCAATAAATTAACATTACAAAAGTATTCTTGCAGTTTTCTCTCCTTTAACACTACTAATTTTACACAAGGCTTGGAGCGAGGGAGTAAGAGCGAGAGAGAGAGAGATAGAGAGAGAGAAAGAGAGAGAGAGCAAGAGAGAAAGAGAGAGAGAGAGAGCGAGAGAGAAAGAGAGAGAGAGAATGGATCAATGCTTCACTGTTTTCTGTGACAGTAGAGGAGGAGAGCATTAGTGCACAACATTCATGATAGCTTGTTCCAAGTTCAGCATTTCTGAGTCATGAAACAGGGATTTGGGATGTTGAACAGTGAGTGGTATGTGCCGGGATAAGTTAGTCAAGGCTGTTCACACAGACACACACCCACACACACTTACACACATATACACACCATGTGTTTCTATCATCAGTGGGATCAGATGTGCAGGATGCCTCCTCCTCTTGCTCCACTCGAGTGGTACGCCACTTAAAACGCTGCTAACACTGCAAACACCCCCGGCCTTAGACAGGAGAACTCTCCAGAGGCGGTGCAGTGAGGAGGAGGACTGAGGTTTTAGTCAAAGCCCACAACAAAGAGTTCAAAGTGGAGCCAAAGCTCACAGAAGGAAAGCACGGGCCAGATACTGTTTGTTACAACTTTCTGTGTGGCTGCACTGACCTTGAAAAGACCTCAAACAGGACAAGAATGTGGCACCTCTTTCTCCACCTGTTCCTAATGCCCACTCCACACCAACCCATTCACGGGAATCAGACAAGACGTGTTTGACATCTGAAGGTTGCTGATTTAATTTGTTCTTGTCTTTTAAAAATTCAGTCCCAGAGTCAAGTGAAGAGTCAGTATCGGGCATGTCTGACTCAAGTCCCCGTTTCTGCAAGGAGGCTAATGTAGTTAGCAAGGACTGGAAGCTTGTAACCCACCAGGTTTTATCTGCAAAATGAGTATGTCACATTGCAGAAACCAGTCAGGAACATTTAAGGCTTTCTAGTCTTGGGCCTTCTAGAGGGGCCTTAATCATTTCTGAGAAAAACAAATTTTAGTGTGTAAATTCAATCTATCATGTTCGTATTTAAACACCGTACTAAAGTATTCTAGTACTACTCTTTTACTTTTGTTGGAAACAAATTAAACTCTTGAAAAGGGAACAATTTCAAGGGAAAAATCTCCAATTAGCCTTTCAATGTTTGAGCGTTTTAGGGGCTGAACTAAAGGACTTGCACATTAGATTAACTACATAATTAGCAAACAATTTGTTATATAATGAGTGGGGCCAGCTCTGTGAAAAAAACATCACTAACAGGACAGGGGCACCAGGGTGCCCCCATAACACATGAGTAGCCTTCACCCCTGTTCTAAAAATAGCTTAACTCACCAGTGAGCTTCTTTTTTCACATTTGCATTTCTATAGATTTGAAAACGACAATATCTTAAAAAACACATTTAAAACATGTTTCATATACATGAAGTTCAGATACGTTTAGGTAAACTGTTCTGGTGTATCATACTGGTGGCCTTCGTATGGCTCAGTACCCGTGAGGTAGCTCTCTGTTTCAAAAAGGTTGGTGACCCCTGTGTTAGGAATTCTGGAAGTCCTAAATATGTCACTCTGAGCATGACCGACATTGCAGTCTGATGTTAGAAATGGAAAATAGCAGCAGGTGCTGGGACCTGAAGGAGTGACTGTAAAACTCAAACAGAGACAAAATATATGTTAATATGCCTGTTGCAAGATTCAGAAATAAATGGAATGTCTCTTACAAGATTCAACTGTCAGTGTTTATTCTAGAACAGATAAAACAGACGTTTAATGAATTGCTTTGTTAGCTTAGTGCTAACACACAACTAAAATCCCTTAGTGGTGCAAGAAAAAAGAGCTTGTTCTGACATATCCGGTCTGTCCTGAAGACCTGGCATTAACAGGAATGGTGGACCTCTACTGAAAACAGTAGCAATGGCCATCCTGTAACATAAATCAAGTCCATACAATGCAAATCTAAGTAATCAGCCTTCAGACACATGGTTTGGCTGACTGACCACATTTAGGGTGAGGGGAGAAATCGGTGTACATTTCATGGTGTATGTTTAATTCTAAATGATACATCTAACTGTGGGCTGCAGTAGTTCATGGTGCAACTGTTCTTCTTCACGCTCCTGATGACACGCCAGGGTGAACCCTGTGATGTCCCCACAGCTCCAGTGAACCCATTTAAGACGTTCCAGCCAGTCTTCTGCAGTGCTTCAAGCCTTAATTGACCTGCAGCGCTCTAGCTTTCTCCACAAACCCCTCTTCCATAAAAATCACCCAGTGGAAAATACCTCATGCACAGAATCAGCGATGAAAGAGGGTTTTACACATTTTAATGGCAGAGTGTCCCAACCGCAATAGAGTGTGCCTTTTTTCTTGAGTGAAAGGAAGCAGAGGAGAGCGCTTTTCTTCTCGTCTGTGTAAAATCTGATCGCTATTTACACAAAAATCCATTCATTCATGTCTTTCCCCTCGCTTTGAGAGAATCCCACGGTGACTGTGCATACTTGTGGTGAGGGTGGTGTGGTTTGTCTTCAAAAGCGAACCGCAGTGGACCGGCAGTCTCTGATCAGCTTTTCCACAGCGCCCTGCTCCTGCCCTCCAGCTGTGTTTGAACTGGAAGTATCGCTGGCTGGGCCGGCCACAGTTGCACATGAAAGACGCATGTCGTCTGTAGGCAGAGGCTTTTCAGCTTTAAAGCCATAGTCTGACAGAAAAGTAAGCGTACGCAGTTCTCCCCGTCCCCAGATGTAGGAGGGACATCTTTAGCAGCCATGTTGCTTTACTTCTGCACTGGTGCTAACCGGTCATCGCTAATGAGTAATATAAGCTAATAGCCACTCATTAGCATTATGCAAAAATCGTATGCTAGAGCTGCATAATATGGACAGAATACTAGTATTGCGATCATACTGTTACATAATGTGACGGCGATGCAACATATAATTTAAAAGACTTGAAGTATCAATGCTACTGGAGATCAACATAGCCCATTTAGCCCACAACCCATTTATAGATGATCATTTATATTTTTATATATATATAAGGGGTGGGCATAGATAATTTTTTTCATCTAGATTAACCTCACTGTAATCTTGGCTCTCATTGAATTTAAATGATGTACTGGCTGTTGAAGCTGCTGTAGGTAGAAGGCGGGCATTAGGACCCAGGCAAAGCTACACGGCGCTGCTTGTTAACGAGTAGCAACCGGAGCCAGTTTAGTAATATTTCTCTGGTAGCGCCGTTTGTACTTACCTTAACAGAACAATACTGTGGGTGTCCATAACTGTTCACTGCTTAACTTTTCTTGTTTCCTTAAGTGAAAGGAAAGGTTTGGTGAAAAGTTTTCAGCCCTCTATACACGTTAATTCATTTCTACAGCCCTGGGGGCTGGGGCTAAGGCTAAGCCCCTCCTTGTCTTTCCTATATATATATTAAAGGCATGATAACAATATTAGCCTGTTTGTAGTGGTCATGTAAGTGGTCATGGTCATGTAAGAATTATGAATGATATTTTTTGGTAAACAAACCCATGCAAAATTAATGGGAAAAAAAAGAAATACAGGGAAAATGTAGAATGTGGCCCTTTTACAAGCGCATGAATGAGTCTGTCTTTGTTGGGTATGGATTGGCCCAAATATTTTGACTTTCACAGAGTTACATCAAAACACTCATTAACACTCAGCTGGATCAGTGATTAGTCATCCCATCAGAAACACTGTGACTGGTTAGAGGCCCATTTTCAAATTATAGCCTTCTGCAAGATCAGCATTGCAGAGACCGATAAACACAACACAGTGAACACATTGTGCAGCCCCAGAGATGCAGCACTTCAGATGTTAAATAGATTTGTCTATGTGCTTTCGAATACTGTGTGCCAGTGTTTTTATAAATATTCAGACAAATTTCAAGATTCATTATAGCTGCTACTACTGCTTCTTCATAATGCCACATGGGTTTGTCCATTTTCTGAACTGATTTCTCTCTGAACTGGTGCTTTAATGGAGAAATTGGTTGCAGGAACAGGCTCAGGTTTCAGTGAGACATCAAACACTTACAACTGGAGACATCAGAGGCTGGAAAACCACATATACCTCACACAGGCAAGGGAAGCGCAGGGAGCACATAGTTAAGCCCCATCCTCTGATTTGTGTAATCACCGACCTAATCACTGACACACACACACACACACACACACACACATACACATGCCCCACGGCTATGCTCCAGTGCTGATGCTGTCTCTTCCTGCTCCAGGGTCGAGCTGATATTTAGGTTTTCTTCATCGCCTCTTCCTCTGTTTGTCCGGTGATAAGGAAGAGGTGGAATTAGAACAAGCTGCAGAAACCTTGCTGAGAGCTCATGGATGCACTGGCAGCTGACACACGCTTATTCATGAGAAAGTTACCAATAAAATCTGCAAGCAAACAAAGTGTTTCCAGCTGACGTTTTTATAACACAATGATGTTTAGAACAGTTTAGAATGCTGCGTGTCATTCCTTCACCCTGATTTCTCCATTTCTAAATATGCAAACGTATACTGGCAGACCCTCAGTGATGTGATCGAAACCTGCAACATCAACAATCCAGCGATTCACAATTGGGTTCTGTAAAATTCACATTCAGATCCCAATGCATGTGGTTTAAGATGCAAAATTCAAATGAGAAATACATTTTGTTGTTAATGTTGAAAGAACCTCCACTTATCTGAGTAATATTTTTTTCCAGAACTGCAAGAAACTGCCCAGTAAGAATCTACTCAAAAAGAATCTTCTGCTTCTACTGCATAACTCAAGCTACAGTCACTACCTGTTTGTCTCTCAGGGAGTTTCGCGCTCTATTCGTTGCATTTAAGAAGGTTTTTTATTTCCCAAACCTCAGCAGAAGGCATGGAAGGTGCACATCATCCAGCATGAACTGTGTGAGCGAACCAGAGAGGGACAGATGGAGAGATATAAATCAATCATCACATGCTCGCTTGGAACTACTGCGCGATTTCCACTAATTATGGCCCGTAATGGACTCAATAGTATAATTAAGGGTTTACATGGAACAGAAAGCAGACCACATCTGGAATCCCCCAGGGTACCCACGCCTCGACATGCACAGCCGTCTGTGAGAACCTGCGCCTCACCTACGTACATGCGTACATCTATGGGGCTCCCTAGGGTTCTTGCGCAACGAACAGTCATTTTAATCCTCTCATGTCTCTCATGGGGTTTACTCCTTGAAATCGCTCTTACATTTGGTCTCTCGCATATCAGCAGCTCGTTGAAACAGGTGGTGATGGATTCAGGACTCTTAGTTGATTGCATGTTACTGGGACAACCCCATTTAAATGTTGCTTTAAAAATAAAGCCTGACAAACACGCTCCCTTTTAAAATCTCTCAGTGATGGTTTAAGACGCCTCTGAGCCCATCATTCCAATAATACTGTTCATATGCTAAATCGCTTTTATATCTAATAATGTCATTGTATTTATGAGCCTTTTCTGTAGTCACTGCACTGTGTAAATTACAAATCTGTCAATATGCACATGTGTATTCAAATGACCTGCATGATAACCTGAAGGTATTTTTTTCTTCTGTAGTGAAAGCGTATAAAGAAGGATTCATAAGTGTTAGATTTGAATGCGATTAAAAGGTGAAAAGTTATTGTATGAAACGAAAAACATTGTTTTCGTCATTTTGACATGAAAACAACTGCAGAGAAGTCAGAACTGAGAAAGAGAGAGTGGAAACCAAATGTATCTGTAACTAAATGTAGAACGAATTCAGATCAATAAAAATTGAGTGATTTTAAACAGCAGTAATGGCTCCCAGGGTTAAAGGTCTGTGAATTGGCGTTTCACATGGGTGTATCAACTCGAGCTTTAATCTTTCACTTCTGATGCGACGCCAGAGTGCACTGGTTTGGACGAGGCTAGAAGGATTCTCACGCAGGCGGGGAACCTGGGAGAGAGTGTTTTCCCCACGCTGGGAGTGAAAAACAACACAGATGAGTTTCTCTTTAACTGATCACTTGCTGAGAAGATCCAGCAGCTGCAGGTGCTCTTCTCCAGGGCAAACAAATCACCAAGGACTGCAGGTTAATGACTGGCTCAGTGCAGGGAGTGCAGAGTTTCAGTCCAGATCTAAAGAAAAGCGCACAGCAGCACTTAATCTCTGACAATGCTTTGCTGATTTACATGCATTCCAGGACCTTCAAATGGGCAAAAAGGTACTTATGTTGTTAAATGAAAAAGTAAAATGTAATCATTTATAAATAAATAAAGTGAAATACAAAGGCTATTAGAACTTTATTCAAGTTTCTAAAATACACATGATCTGTTTGCAAATGCACAAGGATCTTTTATCAAATTAAAGTTTTAAAAAGTTTCATATTGTTCCAAAAGTTCCAAACTGATGGGAAAATAGTTTAGATTTCTACAAAAGGGGGATGGGGGCGCGGCGAATGGGTTGGTTGGTTACTTACATTTTACAAAAGCAGCCAAGTCGGGTCTATGGGGGGTGCGAGGGTTGGTTGATTTGCTGACTGGACTATAGTTTAGATTTGTTGACGGGGGAGATGGGTGTGTGGGGACGTGGTTTGTTGGAAGGGTTATGGATTTGTTAACAGGTGTAGGTGGGCTGACTGGTTTGTTGGTGTGAATATAGTTTCTATTTGTCGAGGGAGGTGGGAACGGGGCTTGTCTGGTTTGTCAGTATGGCTTTGGGGTTTGCATTTGTCACTGTGGCTTCGGGGTTGGGGGGTTGGTTGTTTGGTCAACAGGGTTATAGTTTAGACTTGTCAGCAGGGGTTTGCTTGCCTCAGCTATGCATCACCACATTCCCACGAATGTTGGGTAAATATAATTACATCTATTTTTAAACAGTATTATTTTTTACATCCAGGGCTGTTTATAAAACTTTACAGAAAGTCCTTCAGCCTGAAAAGCAGAATGTAGCACAATAGTTAATTTAAACTGCTTGTATGTTTAGTAAGGTATGGATCACATTTCTGTAAAACTCAATAAAGCTCCAGCTGCTTAGCTGTTATGATAGCTAGGATACCTACAGGCTAACTAACCTCTCTTTTGAACACTGTAGTTCTGTCTAATTCTAATGAAAGGGTCATTATTTGAAACTGTGGCAGGTTTTAGCTGTGGTTTCTTTTTGTATGTACCTATTAACAGGGGGTAACATTTGTCTACAGCTAACAATGGGTATCGACAGATGTTTACTATTCAAAACTTGGGACTTGATTTTAAATCAAGTTTCAAGTCTCTGGAGTTCATCAGAGACTTGAAACTTGAATCAGACTTTCATAAATCAATTCAGGACCATCTGTGGTGCCTAATACAGCCGATGTTTGATTACCTGATGGGAAGAGATGTGCCAAAGGCCCAATGATGTCATGCGCAAAATGCAAACAGAACGAGTCTCTATAGGAAGCTTAACTAAAAGGTCAGAACAGCTGGACAGCAGGTGGGTTCCCTGAAGATCCCAGATGATTATAGTGATGCTGCTGCAAATCAGAATCATAAAACTTTACTGATCCTGGAGGAAACTGCTTGTGTTACAACTGCACAGACACACAGAGACAAGAATAATATAAAATATAAACTCAAAATTAATTCAGATAAAAAGTGTAAACAAAATACTCTATACAAAATACACTATGCTATACACACAAATGCTGGGGTAGAAATACTATAGAAAAGTGACTTATGGTGAATCACTAGTAGCACAAATAGTGGTTAGGAGTCTGTTAGTGAACATAATAGAGAACAGTAATTTATACGTAATGACTATAAGTAATAAAAGTAATTCATGTGGGAAGACAAGATATTGCATGAGATTTTGCAAATACAGCTCTGGAAATAAAAATGAGACCACTGTATGTTCAGTTTCTCAGCTTTGCCTTAGTTTTTAAAAATTGCTGACAATATTTCATTTAAAATAAAAAATATTGTTCTTTAAAGCATCATTTTAAAGGAAACTATAAAACATCAGAATAAGAGAAATGATGCAGCTTTTACAGAACCTGAATAATTCCAAGAAAACAAATCTCTGGTTCTCTCTTAAACTAAATGGCAATAATGAGCTTTGAGGAACTTCTAGTAGTGTTTCACCATCCAACTGGTCTCAGTGTGAGAGGAGAGAGTCGATTACAGCAGTGTTTTATACTTTTCCTCATTAAATAAGATTCAGAATAAGGTGAACCCATTAAAGGTGCTTTAACAGACACTGGCATGGAATGGCTGTCAGAGATACAGATATAAAAATGAATTGCAGTGGTCTCTTATTATTTCTTCCGAAAGTTAAGATTCACCTTTTAACAGATATTAATTCAATCATTTAACACGACTTAACCCTTTAATGATGGACAAGATGTGCAAATCTCCAAATATAGTACTATCTTATGAGCTCTGGTGATCCACAAACTAAGCTGGGTCATTCATTGTCAGCTCTGTGTTCGGTGGACGGCTTTCCTCTTAGTGACCATCTGTAAAAAGCACTTTTTTTACTGTTTCTTTACAGTAGCTTCCGAGGGCCGCACTTATCCTATAATCTCTCCGTCTTCCTAAACTAATGCAGGTGTTGCAGTGCAGAGGTGACCTGAAGGTGGAAAGTGTCTAGAAGAATGAAAAGTGGCCTACAGGGTTGAAAACAGCTCTTAAGCTCCCCTCCCCTCAACTAAACCCCCCCCTCCAACCTGGCTTTGATGGTTTGAGGCCTTCCAGAGCCCTACAGCTGCTCCCAAATTAGAGGCCAGGAGACGACACGACAAGCCAGTGGAATGCCAAGATTGTCCCAGCTCGGATGCCTGGGAAATCAGAAGCACTTTTGGTGCGACTTTTCAACAGATATGCGGCTTCCAGTGGTGCACGGCAGCGTATCTTTTCAGCCTGCATTTTTACGGTTATCAAATCGTATAAGCGAATGCATAAAACATGACTGATGTTATTTCACTATATTGTGTAATTACATGGTTAGCTATTGAATTGCATTTGAATTTGATTTACATTCTGTATTACGCTTTTTTCCATTTGTTTCAATGTTGGCAATAGACCAAAGTTGGCAACGGACATAAACTTACATAATTGAAAGTATACAATGGAATTCAATTATGTTCCTCCAAGGACGTTTTGTAACCTCTAGGCCAGGGGTGGCAAGCTCCGCTCCTGGAGGGCTGGTGTCCAGCACAGTTTGATGTTTCTCCTCCTCAAACGCATTCACTAAACCTTGCAATTAACTGGTGAGGTGACTGAATTTTGACACCCCTGCTCTAGGATGTGACCAGGGTAGGTGTTCACCAAACCCCAGGCCAGTGCAGAATAAAGGAACCCAGTTTATTACGTTTTAATTATGATAAAATACTTGATAAACAATAATAAATTTAAATCACAATAGAGTATTAGTTCTTACAAACACAAATGTGTTATGGGCTGAAAGTCTAAAAGGGGGCCCAGTTCCAGACTTGGGGGTCCAGCTCAGTTTGGTGGTTACCTGCTGAAACACACCTGGTTCAACTTACCTGTTAATTTCCAGGTTTAATGAATGTTTGAGGGGGTGATAACCAAACGGTCCTGGACAGGACCAGATCCAGGACCTCTAGTCCAGAATCTGCACTTTGCAAAAATGTTCTCTACCCTGTATTATAAAACTACAGTACTTTACTGTACTTCTAAATACAGTTGTTAGCTCTGTTATACAGTTTTTTTCTTTGCAACAAATGGCTCAAATGTGCTCCCACAGCTGCCCGAGGGCCTCCGGTTTTAAACGGTTTCAAATGCTTGAATGCTTATGAGGATTTAAGAGAATGATCATGCCATTCTCTGTTTATCAGTCTCACCATGAACTGAACGTCACATTACAGCTTACACTTACAGGCTCGAATGTCAGGCATTACGACGATGCTGACGGAACATACTTCATCCATGTGGAACTAATGTGCACATTAGAATCGAATAAACTTGCAGCACTTCATTTTTCAGTTTAAACATCTATTAATCGTAGCATTAGGGGTTGGACTAGTTGACTGAATCACATCATGGAATCTCAAAAACATGGCAAATGCATTCAAGCATATCTTTGGATTCAGAATATTAATGTGTTAACATATTATTAACAAAAACTACTGTGAAACTGTAGAAAAACTTAAAGCTTATTAAAGAAAAAGACACTCCACCCCTGTCGTTGACAGCCTGCTCAAAGTACTGGTTGCTTTTCCCAATATGTACTGCAAATTCCTGTCAAATCAGAGATTTTTGCCTCTATAACAAGAAAATGTTTCTCCCAGAACGCACCATTTTTATAGCTATCTGCTGTATTTAAGGAATGCAGCAGATTATTGCAGCATTTCCACTGGAAATTCACTGTGGCTTTTTTATAATGAGCTACAAAGAAATGAGAAGTATTTCTTATACAAATAAAAACCTCAGTGTTTCAGTGCTTCCATTTAAGCCGATGATAACTGCAGCTTCTGAGGATTAACTAGATCTGGGCGACAAAGGTGATTGCCATAGATGCGTCCAGATTCTCAGAATGCTTTGCATAGTTTACGCCACTTTTTACACATGATTTAGGGTCGCTCTGGACAAGACCATCTGCTAAATGAAAAAGGGCCACTGTGATGTTCACGCATCGCTGCTAATTTGCCAACCGTTTGAAAACGTGACCAGCCAACGGTGGACATCTGAGCTTGAGACGAGGAAGCGCTGGGGTTAAAGCTGCTTTGGTCTACATTATCAGCTCTCTCGTCGGCCAGTCGCCACGGAAACACGTTGACCAGGTCACAAAGGTCAGGTTGGCCAGAGGCCTGGTGGCTTAATCACCCTAACAAAGGGGCAGGGAGGGGGGGGAGGATATCAATGAATGAATGAGTATTATGGTGAGTCAGTGGAATGCGACTCCTTAAGTCTTCTACAGCGAACCACACCCAGAGCAATAACCCTTACCTGAGGGGGAGGACTATTGTGTTTTAGGGGGGATGAGGGGATTAGCAAGTTAGGAAATGAAGAGACGGGGTCCTAGAACAGTAAGCATGAAAGAAAGGCCTGGAGAGAGGTCTTGAGAAAAGACTGAGAGCTCTGAGGAAATAGGTGAGCCTTCACAAAAAAAAAAGGGGGGGGGGGGGGGGGTGAACGATATGTCCAAAATGTGGGAAAGAGTAAAGAGAGAGGGAGGCAGAAAAAACAACAGTGAGGGAGGGAAATAACCAGACTAAGAGACAAAGAGGAAAAGAAAGACAGTGTAAAAGCAAGAAGAATATCAGATACAGGGGGGAAAACGAAGGAAAAAGAAGGAGTGAGGAGTTGTGTATGTTAAGAGAGGCATAAAAGAGAGAAAGAAATAAAGGGCTGAGAGAAAGAGCAAATGAGAGATAAGAGTGAGAGTGAGAAAAAGAAAAGAGAGAAAAAGAGAAAGAGAAGAGAGAATAAAAAAAGGAGTAAAAAAAGGAGTGAGAAAACATTTAAAGGGAAAAGGAGGCAGAATGTGAGAGAAAGACAAAGAAAAATGAGAAGAGTGAGACGATGAGACAGAGAGTAAAGGAGAAACAGGGGGTCCGGAAAAAAGAGCAACAGGGAGAGCAAAAAAGAGACTAGAGAGAGAGAGAGAGAGAGAGAGAGAGAGAGAGAGAGAGAGAGAGAGAGAGAGAGAGAGAGAGAGAGAGAG